>QVNW01005447.1:0-12350 GCA_014825475.1 Pseudomyrmex flavicornis | reverse complement strand
GGAAGGGATGCGACGAAGGAAGGTGAAAGGACGGCGAGTCCTTGAAACTCGCGTCGTCGTCCTTTTTCCGTCGCGTCCACGCGGAAAAAAACGAAAGACAGCGAGTTCGCGATAACATACCGAACGAGCCCTATTTGCGGACGAACGAAATGCGGAGTATTTAAAAAACTACCCCTCCCTCCATTCCGTTCTCTCTTCGTTCGTCACTACTTTCGCGATGTACGTCTCTCACGTCTACGAGAAACATTCAACGCACATCTCGCGAAGCGAGGACGAAACTGCAAATTCTCATCTTCCCTTAACTTTTCTCATATCTTCCACGCATTTGCTATCCGCGTCGTCGATATCATCCCTTCCGTACTCCTCCTCCCCCGTTCGCATGTTTCGAAGTGTACGCGCCCCGAAGCCGGGTACATTATCGGACGAGGTAAAGGTTCGCGAAGTTTATTGCGAAACTTGTACTTAACCGTAGATTCCGCGATAGGCCACGACTTCGCTCTTTCGTGTACTACGACCTCTCGCCGCGATAACCGTTCGTAAAAAATTTTCCCACAAATTTGCGTACGTACAACACACACAAACACGATTGTAGGACGTACGAAAAAAAAATAAATCTACAAATACATGTTGTTAAGTTGCGTGCAAAATTTTTGAAACTTTGATTTGCGCGTGTTTTTCTTCCAAACATATTTTTGTTCGACACGTTAGCTAATTGGAGGAAAGAGAGAGAAGGTGCTCGACCGGAAGAAGCGCGGCGGAGAGAGAGAGGCCGAAATCCGGCGAACCGTTTCGAGACATATCACGGCCCGAATTACGTTAACGACCACGAAACACCTAACTCTGGCCGGAGGCCCGAGACCCCGCCGGCAAGGTAATCGAGGATCCTTTGGATAACGATCACAATGAGAAGCCAGCAACCTTCCAACCTCGTAAAGGCCGATACGTATACGTATGTGCGCGGCGAACGAGCGCGAGCCACGTACGGGAAATGACTATGCGCGTCCTGAGAAATCGCTAATGGAGATTGTACCTGCGCTATCCAGTAAGTTGTCCGAAATCCCCGGGGATGTAACTGCCTTCAAGATTTCATTCCCGCCGCGGGGAGAATGACGCGGAGCACCACCTGCGGCCGGATAATTGGAAAGCGCGCTTACGCAAATAAATGTGTGTGTGTGTGCGCGCGCGCACGAAAATTGTCGCGTTTGATCTGCGCTCGATGTGCGAGAATCACCCTTGAATTTTTCTCTCAATCACGTACAGGCATATTTCGCCGAAATATTTGTGTAAAAAATATATCGGAAGCGCAAGAAACACTTCGCGACTGGAAATATTCGGTCTGAATTGAATGTATTTTATTTTCGTGACTTTTAAACGCGCGAGCTTTCTATTGTTCTCGAGCTAAACTGCATTTTAATATGTTCTAACTAAATAAACTGTGTGAAAAAAAGTTAAAAAATTATGTAAAACGTAAATGACAACGGCGCGCGAGTGCATAAAAAGACAATTTGCCACATGTGATACCTTTTCGTGGCGGCTATACAAATGCTCGTCTAATTGGCGAGCGCGCATGCTTGCAAGAATACCTTGCTTCCTCCTCCTCTTGAGTAGTAGATGAGCGTAATGATCGCGGCGAGTATCTTTTTTTTTTTTTTTGCCGGGATGTGTTTCGCGCGGCCGGCAAAAATTGTACGTCGCGAATAAAATCGTTCGACGATCGCTCACCGCGACGACACTTTAACGCGCGCATTGAATACCATCGCGAAATGTCGCTTCCAAAGCCCGGGAGGTGCATCCCCCGTGCATTTACATTCCCTTACGCAGCCAGCGTCTTCCCACACTGCAACCCGCAGACACGCCCTCGGTGTGCCAGCCGATGGCGCCGCGCGCGCGTTGTATCGAGGCGAAGACTATACACCACCACCGTCGCCGCCGTCTCTCCTCTCGCCGCGACTCCTCTCGTCCCCGCTCCGCGCACCATAAACGTCGACGCAGCGTCCTGGCGGGATACACCAAACTCTTCAAGTGGGATCTCTTAGATGGAACCTTGCCTAATGCACTTCCTGCATCATCGCGCTCTCTACCGCGAGTTACAAGATTCAAAACCCCGAGGAGCTCATACTCCACTCCAGGGGCAATAAGGTCGAGCAGCTTTGACGGGGGATGTCTGTTCCGACAACACGTTCTCACGCGCGCGAGGGTAAAACTATTGGCTGATGTTGAGCATTCTTTCGCGTTAGAAACATGTGTAAAGGCTTTGGTGATATTCCGACGGAATCCGCGATAACAAAAAAAGTCCAATCAGAGTTCCGAAAGTAACACTTTACTTGTTTCTAATAATTATTTATTGAGATCACACGGAAACAAACACTTTTCACTATCACAACGGCCGGCGAAACAGCTTCGCCAAGTCTATTAAATTGTTCGTTTCGTCAGCAAAACGTCAAAAATTCAATGGCAAAATTTTTTCTGCTCCACATGCTAATCTTGCTATTCTGGCAAAATCTTGTTCTTCTGTGTAACGTCTCGAGTATACTGCACTATCATCGATGAGTTTTCGCGATAACCAACGAATAAATCGACCTCTCACTTCGGAGAGTTAAATCCGACTGCCTCGAAAATTCACCTTTGACTTGGCTGATCACGTGCGCTGTGCTCGTCTTATTGTTTACCTGCGTGTCGGTCACGTGTAAGTTTCTATCGTTACGATTTCATCACTTTCTCACATATCAACCACATAGGGGTTTTTAACAGTCAAATCGAAATTAATTAATATTTTTTCTTTATCGAGAGAGAGAGAGAGAGAGAAAGAGAAAAGGAGAGAGAAAGCAAACACGTAAATAAATTACTGACTGAGCAGATCTCTTTGAAAAACGACAAAAGTGACGTGTAAGTGATTCTAAATTGAAATCCGATTCGTGACACTCTCTCTCTCTCTCTCTCTCTCTCTCTCTCGTTTATCGAGAGATCTTTTTACGCTATTCTCACGTTTCAAAAGCAAGACTGTTCGGTTCTTTCGGGTGAATGTAGTTCTGCGTTATAAGAGCGGGCAAAAGGATGTTGGTGAACTTTTGGAGAGAGAGAGAGAGAGAGAAAGAGAGAGTTTCCCTAATATCGATTGTATCTCCTTCTCTTGGGCCAAATCGGTCTCGAGCGTTTCACCCTTTTCCACCTCAGCTGCAGCAAAGTTTTCTTTTATATTTGCTTACCCAAAGCTTTCTGTCTATCTCGCGAAAAAGAGAGAGAGAGAGAGATAGAGAAACGAGAACGAGAGTTCGACTACTCGTATTCTCTTTTTATTCTCGTCTGCCGTTTCTTCTTTTATCTCCTAAGATGAGCCCCGTTCGACTCGATCGATCGATCGCCCGGTCTTTTTTCCCGCGTGATATACAAAAACACGAACGAATAACATCACGAACGGCCAATATTCCGAGTCCTCTCTCTTTTACAAGAAGAAACGAGCGACCTTTGAGGCAAAATTTGCGAAGACTGCCGAGCGGAAATCCGATGCTTCTCCGTATTCGGAGTATAACGAAAATCTAGTTTCTTCGTGTTAACGCTTCTCCACATCTTCCCTTCTCCTGTCTCCCTCTTTCCCTCTCTTCCCTTTTTGCTTCTCCGGATCCTTGAGAGGCTGATGGATGGATAAAACGCGAGGCGTCTCTTTGAATGGAATCTTGATGCGGGAATTTCGCCGCGTCAAAAAGATTCGTTCGAAGTAATGGCGCGTGTTTGATAATTCAAGCCACGCGAAAGTATCTCGGGACCGAGCCCTGTGTAATGTTCTCGCGCGTTTTTATCTCTCACTGTCACTTTTTGGAAAAAAATTGACAGCGAGACCTTCCTTTTTTGGCGCGCTTCCGCGTTTAAATGTCTTTCTGGTAGATTACGTACACGGCCGACGTAATGTCGACGATGTGAACGGGAAAGAAAGAGGATGTAATTTTTTTTTTTTTTTTTTAAATATTCAGCGAGTATATTTTACGATCAAACGATCCCTTCGCAGTTTGACGGAAACGAAGCTGTTTACGTGAGTAATTCGCAGAACGGATTAGCGGAGGATTTTCTGATCTCGTAACTCTAAACGCGTGTTTACGGGGGCTCGGAGTGTATTAATATATTACCAAGATAAGCAGCTGCGCTTACAGTTCGGAGCGTCTTCTCCCGGTACGATAAGCCGCAGCTGTGCGAGACCCTGTGTACCGTTGTTATTGTTATCTGTCGGCCGAATCAAGCTCCGCGTGCGGAAGGAGGAGATGATTCGGCGTTATCTCCGCATAATATCCCGCGGGTCCCGGGAACGCAGACCTTTCCCGATGAAGAGTCGAGGGTCGGTCAAGACCGCGACGGGAGAGCAACGACAATAACGGGTGATTAACGATCGGTCGCACATTCCGCGCAGTGTCCGGTAGTTATCGAAGTCCCAAGTACGGTCGCGCTGTCAATGACTCTTCGGTTAAGTCACGACTCCGCGTCTTGGTGACCGCAGCTCGCGTTCGTCCGACCCCGGGAAGTTTCCGTGTGTATGTGTGTACGCATTTGTGTGTACATGTACTCGAAGATACGTGCCTCGCGTATATGCACGCCCGTGGCGTATACGTAGCGTGTACGTGCCGGTCGAACTACTACGTGGGTGCTCTCTCGTGCGAGCGCACCGGCTGGTTCGGCCCCGCTGGGTGCGGGGTTCCCGGAGTCTCTTGGATCGATCAGCCATTCGTATGGTAATGTAAGCAACTACCGGACCGAACTGCTTGCCGGAGCCGAAGACCCTGTCGGCCGACCGATGTCGGCGCGATGTCGAAGAGAGGAAAGGGAAGCAGCATTCGCCGTTGGTTCTCCAACAAACGCCGCTCTCGTGCGCCGAGGAGAGGAAGCGAGAAAGGAGATAGTCCCGTCATTGTTGCGCTTCAACAATATCCACGCCTCGTCCGCTGACAGGAATGCCGACGTGGAGTCAGGAAACCGAACGATATGATCTATAGCGTTGAACCCGGCGTTAGCGGAATGATTTAAGCGCATAATGGATAAATCGGATGAGGCGAGTGCGCGAATGCCTCCGCGTCGCGCCCGGACCGAACGCGCCCCGTTTGTGCCCCGAAGCCGAAACAGACGGCTATCAGTTAATCAGCGCTTCCTGTTACGAGCTTACGACGATTTGATGGATCGCCGTTGCAGACCGGAGTTGCCGAGCCGGCCGTTGCCGACCTTGATTCGTACGCCCGGCGGGGTAACATACGATTCCAGAGAGATCGCTGAGAGAATTCGCGGCCAATGGAACGATAGATATATTTTTAATTGACGATTCGTCCGTGTTTAAAAATTTTCGGCGCCAACTTTTCGCTCGTTTTTTTTTCAGAGAGAAATGCTTGCAAATTGAAAGAGGAATCCTTAAAATCGACTATCAAAGCGCGTATTTGTACGATTAATATTTTATTGGACCATCGATACTTACGGTATCCTACGCGATAATGTCAGTGTTATATAAATTCGCAATTGAGGCAGGAAGATATAAATTAACGTGATTGTGCGTTCACGGTTGTGTGTTTTCATCGTTGGAAATAGATTAACGATAATTGCCGACGTAAGAACTCCCGAAAATACGCGTGAAGATACGATAGGTAGAGAATTTACGTATAGAATGTCTGAAAAATATTTTAACGTAGAAAAAATTTTGAGTGTGAAGTTAGATTGATGGTCGATCCGAACAGAAAAGTCCATTTACCATTTTGTAAAATTTATTAATTAATTAATAAAAGCGATGGTTATTTTTACTTGTGCTGTCAAAATCAGCTGATCGCAAGAAGCTGTCATTTCGCAAAATATTTATTAAAATAAATTAAAATATTTACCAAAAGTATTTTTTTAAATAAATTAAACGCTCAGATCCGATCTATCTGTGTCACAATTTTCAGACATCCTGTGGATAAAAATAGTTGAGAAAAGCGAAGCACTTTCGAGTCTCGTCGCTTTCAAATTCTACTGTGTGTATTGACAATATTGAGTTGTGTATGTGTGTGTAAGGCTCATTTACGGCGACGAGTCAAAGTTGCCGGAACGGCCAGTGGTATATCCAAGGGAAGTGAGCGAAGCGTGTGCGTTATGGTCCGGCGCGGCTGGCAAGACACTATGCGAGTCGCCCGGATGACGGCGCGCATTGGCTAGTTTGGGGGGCCGGTACCTTCGGCAAGCCAAGGAACAGACTATTGGAGCAGCCAGGCAGCTCGTGGGAAGCGACGGAACCAAGTTATCCCGGCGAAGTGCACGGTAACTGCGTTAGCGTGTACACAAAACGTCCTCTCCCGCGCGCGCGCGTTCTACTTTCCGCTTTCGGAGACAACTCACTTACCCGAGATACCCGCTCCCGGGATCCGATAGCCGGGATTGTTCTCGCGGCCGCTGAAAAGCGTGCGGTGGTCGTCGATTGATTGGAAAGCCGCCGACGATCGCGCAACGTTTTCTTCCTCCGGAGAATTTCCACCTCGGCGAACGGGATGATCGCGCGCATGGAAAACATTTGCACACTTTCGTGGTTGTGGGGGTGTAGGTTACGGTTTCCGCGGCAGCAAAGAATGGCGCCTGTTTGTCCGCGTCGCCTTCCCCGGAGTTACCTATCTTCCGGGTAGAAATGAAACGCAAATAAGAAGGGAAGATGACGTTTCTCTGGCGAGAGAGCGCGGCCGAGATAAGAATCTCGATTCGGGCGCGCGCGAGAGGTGGATTTTCAAATGTTTGGAATTCATTAAGACGTTTATGATTCCGCAAGTACGCGAGCCAACCAACGGAGGAGATGCGGGAGGACGCTGCGATGTTTCAACGTTAACGATGTCGCAACTACGACGAGGACGAGTTACGAATCTCGCTCTTCGCCGCGTATAACGGAGTTGCGTTATTTTTAAGCAGCGGGAGATGCGAGCTCGTCGACAACGAATGGGTCAAGATTGCGAAATTTCGTAATTAAATGTGGCGGCGAGGATAGGTGGATAAAGTCCCCGAGAAAGCGGGGACGTTATTTCCGCGCTAAGTGCCCGAAACTTTGTCACTTAAGAACTTTCGGCCGTTATCAAAATCAGAAACCCCCGCGCGAGCGCTCGCGGTTCGCGTATATATCTCCGGTGAGAGCTGCCACTCTTAATTACCGCGCGCGAATATGTCTGTTTCAATAACGTAAAGGATTTTTGTATTTTCAGCTGTGGCGTCCTCCGTAAACAATTTCTTTGTAGAATCTCATCTTCTCGGAAATATTTAACTTTTGTTTGTCACTTGATCAATTTTCGAGTGATTTGAGAAATATTTTAAGTATTTTTAGGAATAAAATTTGATATTCTTAATGACATGTATGACACACGCATATGTATTTTTAATAGAAAAATAACATTGCAAAAATAAAAAGATTTACGAAAATTTGTTTCTAATTATGTTTCACAATTTTGAAAAATGTCATTTTTCCACAAATGTTTCCACAAAAAGATCAGTTCAAATTAAATGACATTTCAATTCGTTATATGATGAGTAAACTTTCGTCAATCTTTTTACGGTATTTTTTGCAACGTTATTTTGAATCGATTTATAGACGGCTCGGACGTTAAGAGCGCAAGAGACAGATCGTCGAGAAACGCAGAGCGGGATGAGAACAAACAGCGATTCTTCTCGGTGAAACGATATTCCGCTCTCGTTCGAGACCATCGCGCTTCGCGAATATGTCTCGTGTCTTTTGCGGCACGAAGTCGTTAAGGCGCGCATATTATTCCTTAGCGAGGCGCAGAGATTCGGTGACGTCAACAGACTTGCACGAGCAATCTCGGGAACGAAATCTGATTACGCCTCACTTCGTCCGCTTGTAAACTGGATACGTAAAATTAATTATCAGGAGGTTGGCGGCGAGAGAGGGTGAGAGGGAGGAAATACAGAGACGTCGACTGTGCCAACAAACGGCGCGACGATGACGACGACGGCAGCTACGGTGGTGAAACCGAGATGGCGAAGGGGGTGGGCGTGCGCTCCTTCGCGATGAGAACCGTTTCCCGGAAACGAGGGGTACCCCGCGAAGCACCTCGGAGGGAGAGAGGGAGAGGTGGAAATTATACAGAATAGGGATGGGGCTGGTTGTAATGTCTTACTACGTCGGCGCCTCAGTCGGCGCGCTGCGAGGAAGATCCCGGGCGCGATGCTTTTAGACTAATGACGCAAACACGCAGAACAGGCAGTACGCGGTCCGCAAAATTGCCGACTCCGATAGCGCAACGGTAAACCGGCATAAGAACCGTCTGTTTCCCAAAGGGTGTGTCGTGCGAGTTTACGTCACGGTCGATTTACCGGTTCGATGTTTTCTCGCTCGCGCGAGAATTTCCGTCTGGGAAGTGCCGTGTGTTAAGCGAATCGAATGGAAATTAGCGCGCGCGAGCGTTAGGCTCGCTCTTATCGCGCTGTTGTTTCTGTTTGCTTCTGATTTACGTATGTAATGTTTTTTTTTTCTGATAGTATGCAAATTAAATATATAAATAATATTTCGGGATGTACTTTTTTGAACGGCGGAGGCTTTGTCGCTGCTCTAATATTCTCTTTCAGTTTATAATTTACTGTAAAAAAAAAAAAAAAAAAGCAGTTCTTATGATGCCTGACTCGTTGTTGTTGAAACAGCACGATCATCGATAATTCGCGTGTAATCCAATTTTGATCGAACCCGACGTTGAATCGTGCTTTTCATTAAAAGAAGGTATTTACTGAAATCACCACACGCGGTGTCCCCTCGCGAAAACGCATGTGTGCAGGACGCACGATACATTGTGAGCGCTTGTGTTTATCATGTAAATGAATATCACCTCGGATTCATTTTGAAACAAACAGGTCTTCGTGCTCCTCGCCGTTACATCGTCGCGTTTTTTTTGTTTTTTTTTTGTTTTTTTTTTTTATTCCATTTTCGTGTATTTCGTAATTTTCTCTCAAAAATTCTTCGTAAATAATTCAAATAAACCAAACCGATTTATATTTTTCACATTTTGATTGAATTGCGCGTCTCGTGCACATATTGAGTGTCGTTGCAATGATAATGAAATTTATTTATTTTGAATTTTTTATTTTGTGCGATTAATTTCGCTAATCTGTTTAATTTCATGAATTAGCAAAAGCATTAGTCATTTATCCGATTTCTATAGATGTGTGATCGAAATAATACTAATTATATTAATGATAATAATAATAATAATAATAATAATACCAACAAGAGTAACATATTATTATAATATAATGCAATAATAATAGTTGGTGCGCGCGATAGTTATTATTATTATAATTATTATTATTGTTCCGATTGTGCTCGCGCCGCTTTCTCGTTTGGGACGCGGTCGGTTAATAAAAGCAAGCGAGTTTGATTTATCAGGTAAATTACTTTTCGGTCGCCCTCGTCGCTAATCCGCTAACGTTCATACCCGCGCTTTAAAAAAGTTCAACCTTAAAACACGACGTTATCTGTTACGTCGGAGTAGTAAACACTGTTTATAGGCGACCCGCTATTGGAGCCAATATAATACCCGGGGTTCTCTCCCGCTCCCTCGCTCTCTCTCTCTCTCTGTCTGTCTCTCTCCAGGACGTGCAATCTAAAATTCGTTCGTGGCACAATTTCAACATCGAACCGCGATCGATATTAAAGTCCATTAAACTGGTAACCCGCGCGCTAACGGTTCCCAACCGCGTCTGATCTCCTCGGCGCGGAACTGTTTCCACTGCGCCGGGGTATTAAGTAGTAATCTCCGGGCATGATCGGCCCGCGTGGCGCGAAAACGAGTGGGAAAAAAAATCGCATTCCTCCAGGAGAAAGAACGCGGACGGAACGCGTCAGAGAACGCGAGGACTATATTCGGCTTCTGACATCTTGCACTTCTTTTTTCCGCCCCAATTTACGCGTATTAACCGTTTTTAATCTCGGTAACGAAAAGAGATAGAACAGCTAAAACGATTCCGCGATTTATGTTCGAGGAAATGTCACGTTTTTAACGCTCGCCAGACGCTCTCGGTCGAACGACTCAAATGCGAGAAGGATGGAGGAGAAAATTGTGGGAGAGAGAGAAAAAGAGAGAGAGAGAGAGAGAGAGAGAGAGAGACCTTCTCCGCGATAATTCTGCCCGCGGCGTGCTACGATAGATTTTTACGAAGTCGGTGAGGTTATAACTCACCTCGTTTGCGGGCGACTCTTTGAATCCATTATACTCCCGGTGGCCGTAATAAATTTGGAAATTCTGTTAAATCCGCTTCGCGTGCGCTAACGTTTTCCAATCTCGACGTCTGACCGTGGCGAGAGAGCCAGCAACAGCGCCGCTGTTTTACGGAACTGTCGGCCAGAGCGGTGTAGCATTAAGTGGTAATCTCCGGGTATGAACGGGGGAGAGGGAAGGGCGGCGAAAGGTGCGCGCTGCAAAAAAGCAAATTAAAAAAGAGCCGCCGCGGCGGCCAACGGCGGCGCCCGCGCGACCGCCAACCATAGCCGCCGGTTCCGCCAATCACTTTAAAAGGATCGGCCATTTCGCACGAGCCGCGGCGTGTAACGATCGTTACGCCTGTTAAAGCAATATCGGAGAGGACGATTCGCTTTTACCTCTCGCCGGACATCGAACACGCTCAGACGATGAATAATTGGGAACTTTTCCGAATCGGACTCTTATTAATCGGCTTTCCCGTTATAAAGAGAAACACGGAAACTGCGACGATGTTTCCGAAAAAGAAGGGAGAAAGAAGAACGAGAGAGGAAGAGGAGGAGGAAGAAAGAGAAGCAGAAAAAAAAGAGGAAATCCAATTACAGTGCCAGTGTAATTATAAATTCTCAACTCGTACCGCGGAATTATTCGTTTCGAGAGACACGGCTAGTAAGTGGGCAAGAGAGAGAAAAATGAAGAAAACGCCAGTCTCGCTGAAAAATTAACTACCTCCACGAGAACTCTCTTCTCCCTCGTATCATCATTGTCGTCGTTCTTACTGAGAACAAATAATTCGATAACTGCGGTCTATCGTCAAGGGTGCGACACCCTTTTCACAGCCTCTTCGCCATTCTTTCTTCCGTTTTTTCCGCTCGATCACTGTTTTTTTTTGCGATGCGCACGAGAGCTTTCGAAAAATATGTCAATTCGAACAAAACTCGATTCGAAAAAAAAACTCGCGAAAAAAACAACCCTCTAGTCACGCGAATGATGGACACGAGAGTGAGAGAAAATGACTGTGGATTCTTCAAGATCGGAGAAAATGAATAACGGGAAAAGGGTCAGTGCGAGATTCCTGCGGTAAAAGACACACAAATGTGTCCGCGAATGTACGCAACCAACAGCTGTTTCTTCCCTCGACAAACACCATCAGATTTCCCGACTAGATGCCACACCACGTTTTGGCATCCCCGCTCTCACACGGTGGCATTGTTGCCATCGCCCATTTCCCGCACCCTGTCACGATCGGTTGCCCGCAAGCTAACGGCTTGTGTGCCACTCGTCTCTCTTTCCCGCTTCTTTTCTCGTTTTTCTCTCCTTCTTACGTCACGCTCCATCCCCGGTCTCCTCCTCTCCATTCTTCCCTTTCAGAGCGAATCCCAACCCCTCGAGCTTCTTTTACCGGCTCGTTAAGGATACGCGCCTTCACGAAGTAGTTCGGAATTGTATCGAATCGTGGGGTTGGCGAAATTGCCAACCCTCGAGAATATGGACGTTCGGAACGACAGACGCAGCAACAGCCACCCCTCCTCCTCCTCTTTTCTCTTCTCTCCAACTCTTTGTCACATTATAGAACTGTAACGAACGACTTTATCTATTTTTCGGCAAGCACCCTCGGACATTGGCACAAATCGAATTCGTCGAAAAAGAAAGAAAAAGAGATGGAATGAAAGAGAGAACAGAGCGACGAAAAGGGGACACGAAACGAGAATAGTCTCCGACAAGAAAAACAACAATCGTATCGCCCCCGGGGCTATTGTTAGCCTCGATATCTCTCTCTCTCACGCTAAAAGCAACACGGGTTTATTTATTATCAAAATTTGTAACTCCGGGAGCTGAGATTTTATTCGGGCACGAATTTATACGCTTGGTACTTTTGCACATCGAGCGATCGCTTTTCAGAAGCGATCGATCTCTCAATACAAGATACGCGCTCGCGAGTTTATTCCTTGGCGAAATATTTGCTCAGACTCTCTGTCGGCGAGATCCATAGTGGGTTTTATCGTTATATATCGTTTTGTTTTGTTTTTTTTTTTAACCCTCTGCAGAAAACGTCGCAATCGCTTAATGCATCGCATAAGACGTGTGGACACGTGACGCTTCCCGGAAGCGTCTTTCGCGATATAACCGGCGGACAAGAGAACATCAGTCCCTCTTTTCTCCGCA
>QVNW01005438.1:0-13902 GCA_014825475.1 Pseudomyrmex flavicornis | reverse complement strand
TAAAAATTATATTTGCCATGATGTCCTCTTTTTCGATCTACTTGTCTCTTATATCGATCACCTTACGTCCCCGACCTACTTGCATCTTCTACCGATCTTATATGTACCCATTATCGTCCAGTTTCAGTTATTAAATACATAATGTTTTGTATTATATAAATTTAATAATATATAATAATAATATATTTAATAATACATTATATTATATAGTTTTGTCTATTTAATACCACATTAATATCACGTATTGCCACGATGAATGTGAAAATATCTTAAATGTAATAATATCTTAAATCTATAGAAATGTCCGATTACTGGAGCTAACTTATTTTTGATGTACGTATCTCTAACCACTACTTTTTGCAACTATATGCATAAAAAATTGATATTTTTATTTTATTTTATTGTTGTATACATCTTTCTCTTTAATTTCCATACAATAAGATATAGCCTTATACATATTTTTACGTAAAATTTATTATTTCAAAACTATGTGTTTCATAGTCTATCTTATTAGAGTCTGTCTCTTACGTCAACGAAAGCGCTCTTATTCTTATATATTAATTTTACTTATTAATGCGTCTTTTAACGTTGAAATAATGTTTAGAATAATAAATAATATATTTCTACCTTTAATATTTGAACGTTTTGTTCATGTATCATTCCACTTTTCACTTACAAAACAATAAAATAAATTAAAAGAATGCTGAACCGTCCTGTTTTATCATCCTACTATGAATTATAGTTTTTAGATTTTTGTCGTATTTATTGTACAAATTAGAAAACGATTCTCCAAATTAAAAGAAAATAGTCTAAAGACTCACTACAGGTAATAAATGTTTCTGAAACAAAAAAATTTTAGGTTTGAAGTTTAGGTTAGGTTAGTTTTTCCTTTCAATTTTCTTGATGACAAATTTTTTTGTTTCAGAAACATTTATTTCCTGCAGTGAGTCTTTAGACTATTTTCTTTTAATTTGAAGAATCGTTTTCTAATTTATGCAGTAACTACGACAAAAACCCGAAGAATGTATTCATAGTAAGCTGATAAAACAGGACGGTTCAGCAATCCTCTTAACTAGTCGGTAATGAGGTCATTTACTTTACTTATCATTCTGCCAGTTTCTTCTACGCGGATATTTTTCCGCATATGTGAACAAGATATTCTTTATTGTACTCCTGATGTATTCAATGGGAGGCCTTTTATCTTTTGGATTGTTGAGAATTTGTTTTATTTTTTTCAGTGATTCATAAATATTAGTTCTTATGTTGCTTTTTATAGGAAGGACACATAAACTAAAAGACCTATGTAAACTCCTTTTTTTTCTTATACAAAGTCAACTGATAAAAAAAAAGTATAAAAGTATAAAAGAAGCATAAAAGAATAAGACTAAATATCGTGATATACAAAATAACCGAAGACGCGAATTAATACTTCTGCGAGCACGCATGTACATGAACATTCGTTCGCTGTCACGGCTTGTTCCTTTTGTACTGTGTGTACGAAAAGAAATGACGCAACGACGATATTGTGTAAAAGCGGGTGCGGTAACTTAAAAAAAAACATTAGATTACGATTATTGATCGTAATCACAGAAAAAAAAATTTCTTAACAATATTTTGTATACGAACTTACCGCCCATGACACGACACGTGAGTATCAGTGTATCGCCTTCCTCATAAGGGCCAACTGTGCCATTCAAGATGCGACCCCATCGATCCAAAATAGTTGGCTTCTCTGGCGGAACTGTAAGCAACAAAAGTTTACATTTTTTTTTAAATAAACCGCAAACGTTTTTAAAAAAGATGCATATTCAGCTGGCTTGGCAACGTAAGATATATTTCATTATCATATTATTCTTAAGTGTAATAATTTTTATGCAACTTTTTTTATTTTAATAAAAGTTATATTAAAGGAAATAAAAAGAAGAAACAGAGAAAGTTTAAATAAATAATTTTGCTGTCACATTTTCTCTTCTTACAAACTTCAAAATTCTTTTCTAAAACACTCAAAATATTCGTTTACGTCTCTAAAATGGTCTGGACAACTTTTGTTGTGATTCATACTACCAATTTTGTATACAAAGCGAAAATGTTGTCTACGTGGTAACAATCCATGAACTTTTTTCATTTTTCTTATTGAGTTTTGTTGAGACTATATTTTGGCTATATTCTCTTTTATTCTGAAGAAGCGTTTTTCATTTCGATTAATGAATGCAGGATAAGTTGTACAATAAAAATGTTGATGACGGTTCTGGCATTCTCAAGCTATTATTTGATAAGTTCTACATATTTTTCACGATATTATGTATGATAAACATGATTTTACAATATTCAATTGCTCTCAAATTCAATTGTTCGCAAATCGCGTATACGTTTCGTTAAAGTTTCACGAAAACAGACATCGGAAATCATGATATTTATGTCATTTAAAATTTGCATGTAGCCGTCACTGGCTTTCTTTTTTTTTTTTTTTTTGTTTTACCTACGTACGGAACAAATTCGGCGTAACTCGCACAGGATATGTAGTATCGGAATGGCGTGGAGCTATGATCGTTCGCGGATTAAGCACAGTGATATTTTTTCGTGGAATACTCGCTCTCGCGAAATCGAAGCAGAGTCGGATAAACCGGCCAGGAATATTTCTCTCTCTCTCTCTCTCTTTTACTTTTTTTCATTATTTTTGAAAGTTACGCGCATACATCGAGCGTATCCAGCATTTTATCAGTCGTAGTACTCGCTTTCTCCGTTTTCTTCTCTTTTTCCCGTCTCACTTATATTCCTTCCCTTTTTCTGTCTTCACTTTTGCTCACTCAGAGCAAAAGAGCGAGTGTTGAGTTTTTTTTTAAATTATGCTTCAAGTATCGCGCTTTGTCTACCGATTGAGCTGGTTTTCTGTCGCAATCACGCGAGAATCAACGTTTTATCAACGTATTTTTTATACAGTTTGAAGAATGTTTATTTTGAAATTATAATACGCATTTATGTATTTTTTAAACAGGGAATCGATAACGTATGTATCAATAAACACGTTGTGTATCCACATATTTTGCTTCTCTTGAAACATCGCTCGAATCGCAATTTGCAAGAAAAATATATCTGTTAATCTATGAAATATTCAACACAAATCTTGCAATTCGTAAAATCCGAACGTTTTTACGAGAGATTTATTCAAAGCCGGCGAAATAATTTCTCAAGCAAAATGTATAATGATTTTATTGTCACTACCGATCGCTAAAAAGTCAAAGAAATATGCGCGTTGATTTCGATGTTAAACGGAAATACACATTTGTGTAATTGGATACGCAAGAGAGTTGCGCCAAGCTAATATAATTGCCGCTAATATCGGCCTTGTTTATTCATCCGTAAAGAAATTTCTATGTCGCTGGCAGCGTTGCGCATGCAGCTTTGTTTGCTTAATCGGATCATCGGACGGTGTATGTTATACGCTGCGCTAACCGCACATAGTGCGCAATATTCTTCGACAAAAATCATTTTAAAATAGCCGATCTTTTTGCATTGAATTAAGGGAAATCTTGCATTAGTAGAAGAGAGATGTAATTGCGAGCAAAAAAAAAAAAAAAAAAGCGAACGACACGCACGGAACATCAGAGACAACTTGTCGATGGAAATGATCAAAAATCGAGAAACGGCAAATCGAGGACGTTATCGGAGGTTGCGATACGCTCGGTCTCTGACGAAAGCACTTAATCAAACGCTCCGCGTTCACAGCAAATTCAATTTTCGGGCATCCGCCGTAACATCCTCCGCCAACACCTCGACGCGCGGCTGGCCCGAGCCAGTCTTTCTCTTCTCATTCCCTTCTTCGTTCTCTCTCCTTCCTCACTCCCGCTTTGCTTGCATCCTGTCTCTATCACCTCGTCTCGTGATAGCGCAATGCGAGCAATCAAATTTTCTCCCTCTTTCACACCCGGCGTTCCACCTGCCGGAACGTACCTGGTGAAGTATTCACGAGGATTTATGGCCGCTTTTCAATCTGTAATCGGGGTCTACCGTGGAAAATAAAGCGTCATTCATCGTGGCCACGCACGTCAGCGTGCCAATCAATCGAGCGCTTCTCGCTTTACTTCTCTCTTGTTTTTATTTATATTCTCTCTCTTTTTAGTTTTTTTTTGTTTGGTTTTAATAGCGTTCCTGATTTTCTGATCATTCACATCTCTCTTCAATTTTTTTTCTTCTGTTTTTAGGCACAGAAAGCCTCGGGAATCAGAATGGAAAAAGAGAACACAGAGAAGATATTATATCATAGGATTCTCGCGCGCGTAGAAAACGCGCGCGCCTCGCGAAAATCTCTTCTGGTGTTGAGCTCTGTTTGACGCTGTGAGCGCGCAGACTAAAGCCTCGGGCGTAGATTAATTAAATCCGCATCAAAGTCGATGAGCGCAAGAGCGTGCGAATTGCTTCTCTCGATGTTGCTATTCGTTTCCAATTCATTTTCTTCAAGTGAATACTTTCTTTCAGAATCGCGCTCGCTTTCGTAATTTTATAAAATAGTAATTAGTCGTGCTACAGAATGTATGTTCTTTTACAAATTTGTAAATTTCATAATATCCGCGTTTAAAAGATGGCAACAAACGACGCGCACAGTACCGTTTCACGTTTTATAATTAATCGTAAAGCTGATGAATTTTAATTCATCTTATTACAATCTTACACACATTTTTTTCTCGTAACTTTACTTTTATATTAATATATAAAATAATTAATCGCTCTTAACGTATTAAAATGTTTTCTTCTTTTTTTCAAATTACGCGTAATGTAGATACTGTCTTGTAATAATTGTACGTCATATTTGCATAAAAGTGCATTCGCGTTCGTTTAACGATGACGTTAAAGGAACGCGAATGCACATTGTTGCAGCTTTTAAGTTTTGAAAAGCTGCGCAGTAAGTATTTGAACAAATTAAATGGAGAATTATAGCGTTTCGTACATTATATCCGAGACAAGCAATGACACCCCGGAGAGTTTAATTTCTACGAGACCCCGGGGATGTTTTGCCAAACTTTTAGCTAAAAGAGTATCATAGTTTGTATATTTTCTCTCTGCTCTGTTTAATTCTTTCGCGATCGATTTCACTTGCGTAATCGCTTTCTCTTTCTGCATATCTTCTATATTACATACTTATTGAATCTATTGTCTCTCAGACGTTAACACGCGATGAATAAATCAGAAACAAAGAGACATGCTTAAAAACAGAACGTTCATATCAATAATTTTATAGAATGTCATTCTATAAAAATTCCCGCAGGCTGTAGATATCAACATTGCAATTCGCACAGAACGATTGGTTCTAGTCTGTACAGAATCGAGAAATAAACGACTAAATTTTATTCCACAATACATTTATACAAAAGCGAAAGACATATACGACAAGAAATATATTTATTGAAGACTTTGTTATATCGACTTTGATCATTCGAGTAAAACAAAATTTTTTTACGTGAAAAGTCCAAAATTAAATGCTTAACGATCAAGACAGAGATCGAAGCTTTTTATCGGAATGTTTCATCACACGATAAAAACATTCGGTAAAATACTAAATATGAAATATTAAAAGTTCTGCATGATAAAGTTTCCGAAAGAAAACAAAATTGTATCTCGTTGCAGTTTATCGAACCGCACGTTCCATTTTATTACATAAAAAAATATCGCATGCACGACTTGGCTCGGAATAATATTTTTCAAATGTAAGTTTGAAGTAGAAGAGCTCGTAGAACAAAAAAAGTGTCTGTCATCGATATATGATATTTTTCCATATGTTTTTTAATTTCACTTGTCATAAATTATTATGTTTCTGTGCAAATAATAGAGCACTATGCTTTCTCTGTCATATTATACATTAAAACAGTCGCATTTATAAAAACGTAGTGTGAGATTTCATCGGCTGTTAAATAAGTATCATGTCAGCATAATTAAATTGATAAATAATAGAATTGTTTTTTGCAATGAATGTGAGCAAAAGTCACGTGGTGATGGTTTGATTTATTTATTTATTTCGCTTTAGTTTATTTATTTCTGCTCGCTTAAATAGAAATTTACGAATACGAGCGTTATATTTTTGCGAGCATAAATTACCTTCCTTTGGTATAACCGTGAAGATCGATACCGCGCGCGATACTAATCAGGAGTTATATGCGCAGGTGTGTATCTCAGAGAAGTATCGCTCGCAGGCAAAATATAATCGTAGAGTATGTATACCGCTCGGTAGATATAGCGCGCCGCTTTTAGAGATCGAAGTAGCCCGTCTGTTTCAGCAAATAGGAAGTCTAGTTTTGCGTGCAATGTCGTATAACGTGTAACAATCTGCTTCTGCAAGTATAGGGCCTAATTTGCTTGTGACGTTACATCCGCGCATCTGCATTTCAAGTGTCTCGCGCAAATACATATAAACAGCGTGAAACTAATATATAAAATGCACACACAGTCGAGAAAAATAAATCAATTCTCGTCGGGAAATCCAGCACTGCATGTTTGAAGCGGTGATTTTCATATTTATTGTGTAATCATGGTTTTTTCATAATTTTATGCACAATGAATGAATTTTCTGCGCAGATGTAAAGTTTCGATTTCTATTTGTGCATCATTTGTCGTTCGCATAATAACAAACATAATCGAGAAGTTCTGCGTTTGACGTGGGCAGAACTTCGGTTTCAGAATTCTGCAGGCTGTAGATATCAAGAACTGCGACGGAGCCTACTGCAGAATGTGCGAGGCGGAGGCGGAAGAGATTGGGCACGACTAAATGGAGGTTGTGTAATGGCAATTACCAGTGGTAATCAATGGGACTCGCTCAGACCGCGCCGATAATTTCAGGACCGGCTGGAAAATGGGCGGGTTCCGTGTATCCGTTGAGCGCGAGGATGGAAAAGCCAAAGTGGCGGGGGCGTGTACTCGCCGCAATTTTAATTGGGTTAATTTTAAGCTCCCACCACTGGAGCGCACACAAGCGATTTTGCACGAATTTTGCTCCGAAAGAACGAGATTTCGAGAAAAGGCGTCGACCGCCAAATATTTTCCGAGAAAGGGATGACAATTTTTCTCGTTTTATTGCAAAACGCGACGAGAGAGAGTTCTCGATTTGTTGTTGCGTTGAAATTGGAACGAAATTTTCAAAGTCGGCTTACAGCAGATTTTTGCAACACGAAAGTTGCATTTACATCGAACAATCGGATTTGAAAAAATGCTTTTTTGAACATGCGAGATCTTTTTTCCTCGCGTTATAGGTGGCAAAATGCATAAATGTGTGTTTATCACAGTGGCTTTATAAAACGCGCAATAACTGGATACAAAATGCCGAAGGCTTAATGACCCGCGTCGTTCCGATATTTAACGAAGACGAACTCAGCACAGTTCAACGAAATCAGCCACATTCTCCTAAAATCGTAAAAATAGCGGTAACGAGCCGGCGGCCGGTACTACGCGTGTCCCAAACGGCCACATGCAATCAAGTCGCGATTTTATTACATTTTTTCTGCGTGAGAGAGAGAAAGAGAGAGAGAAATTTACGGCGTACAGAAACTGAACAGACACACACAAATGCGAACACAATTCGACAAAAAGAATATTCATGATTTTTATCGGCAAGATTTGCAATTTAAATGGAACGAATCGAAGATCGATTTTGCAGACAAAAGTGAAATATAATTAATATTATTATTTCATTAGGGATAGTTAACGTGTAATGAAACGCATGATAAAACCCACTCAAGCATTAAACTGTATTACAATAAATAATGTGTCAATTTATTATAACACGAAAAGAAACTTTTTGTTGCTGGAAGTTTCTGAATTATATCGAGAAATCGTTTGATCAACAAAAGCGAGTTTTATGTAAAATTTCTGCCACAGGAATGTACGAAATTGCTGTATACAGAAATGACCTAGTGACCGGCAGGCTCAAGCAGAGCCTGGTCGCACGGTTATCGAGATTCCGACCAGTTCGTCCCTATGGGACGAGATCGTACAACATCGGGATGACATTTTTGCAAACAAAATTACATGTCACGAAAAATATTCGTTTATTATTCCGCCGTTTTCTTTCGCCACTTGAAAGCGATATTGCCACATCTTTCTAAGAGATTATTTATCTTTCACCTCAAACACGAGATATCGCTATGTCGCTTCCACTATTTACTGAATACACATCATTTATTTACGTAGCAACAAACTTTGTGAAGTTAACACTCCAGTAGATTTCATAATTCTGTGATTAAAGTTTTTATTTTATTTTGAAGAGACTATAGCCGGTATTTCGATCTTATATATAAGAAATTAACGAATCATTGTCACGTTGAATTTGTCACGTTTCAGATCGTTCTCGTAAATTGTTGTGTTTTAACAACGCTTATATTAAGAACGAAATTTTCAGCGAGAGATGAAAACTCAAAGAGATATGTATGAAGAGATTGAAATCCAAGATTTCTACGAGATATTGAATCATATATATCGTTTTGCTTTATCGCATACTACGTGCTGCATTTTAACCGCGTAAAAATAAATACGTCCGTCTCGTTTTATCTTAATTTGAAGATGAATTTTATTTCGTTATTATAAGATTACTCCACTATTTAACCAGATAACGATAGTATTTAGTAAATATATAAAAGCGAAAATCTTTTCTGTTATATTGTCGCTACCTATACTAAATATAAACAGTTTGATGTAACTTAGAACAAACTTCGGTAAAAAAAGAAAAATAAGATCTACTTTTATAAAAAAAAATAAAAGTATACTACGTGAACGTTTTGATCTATTTAATGTTGATCATCTTCAGCACTGTTACAAAATAAAGAAAAATAAAGAAATATAAAAAAATTATATAAATAAATTATATAAATAAAAATTTTTATTTATATAATTTCTTTATATTTCTTTATTTTGTAACAGTGCTGAAAATGATCAACATTAAATAGATCGAAACGTCCACATAGTATATACTGTATTTTATTTTGTATTTAACGTCCACCTTCATCTAGGACCATAGGCTCTTTGGTTTCGCGTTTGTTAAAATAAAAAAGCTACATTTTTTTTCAAAATAATCTAAAATGTAATATCTCTCTCTCTCTCTCTCTCTCTCTTTCTCTCCTTCTCTCTCTTAAAGAAAAATGTTAAAAAACCGTATAAGGAATTAATAACATTAGACAAAAACAATTTAAAACAAATGTTACTGCTTTTCATTTAATGAAAGATTTGCATCACTTTTATATGTATATGATCCAATGTCTTTCCGCTCTAAGTAGAATCTATCATTAGTCCGTCATATTCTTGCATATTGTGCCGCTTTTGTTTAAACTCACTTATGGCGAACGGAAAGACGCGCGTTTCAGACCGTCGCGGTCGTATCGGGCGGCTAAATTGTTATCGACAGGAATATCATCGTTCGCGGCGCACTATATTGGTTAAGGCGACATCGCTGGAGTGCAAGCGGCTAAATCGATTCTCAAGCAATTACCACCTACGTAACACGAGCGCCTAAGCGATGCGATGCGCCAATACACAGGACCGCGATTTCATGCCACGTTCGTCGTCCTTTTATCGGAAACGTCGAAAATATGAAGAGCAGACTCATTGAATCGAACGGGAGTTTTCTCTCTCTCTCTCTCTCTCTTTAAATGCACGAAATAACAGTACGAGACGGTCCGACGCGATTCTGCCGTGATGTTAAATCGAAACTTGTCTCGCAGAATCGAGAAGAAAGAGACAGAATGAGTGAGCAAATGAATGAATGAGAGTGAAAAAGAGAGAAAGAGATATCACGAAAACTACTTTGCGCGGAGAAGACTAGGTCAAGAAGTTGGAATCGCGTTCGAGAAGTTGGACTAATCCGATAAAATTATACATACATTTCAGGTAAATTAAAAGGTCGATTTGAACCAAAATTTTCCCGTCCTTTAAAGGTTAAAGGGACACTTGAAGAGAAAAAAAAGTGTTTTTTCTTCTGTTTATTCATCGCTCATAATAAGCGAAGTTGCACAACAGTTGCACAACAGTTGTATAATCTCCTCGACGAGTCGTGGTGATTTAATATACCTACATCGGATTGCATCAACTTGTGATGAAATTGCCAAAACGGGATCAAAGTCATTGATTTTTCGTTCGTTGTTTTTTCCTCTTCTCTGTATTTTCTCGTTTCCTCTCTCTCTCTCTCTCTCTCTCCATCTGTCAATGAGGCGAATCGATCTCGTTTTATCGACAACGAGCGAGAAGAAATTTTTGAAACGCCGCGCACCATTATCTCCGCGAGAGTGAATTGCGCGCTAATGGATTACATCCGGTGGACGGTTACGTTCGAGTTAAGATCCATCATTCGTATAACTGCGCTATTAAACCCTCCGGGACCCGGCGACATGAAGGATTACACGTATATACGTCGTGTCGCTCCGTCCTCGGATTTCAATAAAAATGTCAAATTTTATTTTCAAATTCGCCGACACCCCGCCCAACACTGTCGCGCCCATCGTTCATGTTTCTTGTCACTGCTCAACTCGTCTTCTTTCGTTTGGGATTCCCGTCGTTTTACCATCATCTTTCCCTCCGGCTTCATCCTTTTTCCTATACGAGTTTCTCATACGTTGCATTAGGTGTTTTCCGAGTTTTCTTTTCAAAAACTAGTCGCGAGACTAGCGAACATTTTGACGCGCTTACATAAACATAATAACTTGTATATTGTTTTGTCGAGATGAGATGTAATATATTAAAGCGATTAAATTAATTAATATACATATATGACGGAATATCACGTCACAATTGGGAATTATTTGTCAGGGATTTGTAATCACGTGGCGCAAAGCAGACACGGAATTCCCTTAACTCGTGTCTCTCAGGAAGTGCAATATCGTAAAGGGGACGCGACACCCGCGACAGAGATATGGAAAGGGGGTGTCGGCGATACAACGGAATAACTCGGCGGAAAACGGTTTGTCAGGAGGTCATGAATTAATTCGTGCCAGCACCACCTCTACTATTCGGCCCATCCACTCACTCGCCGGAAAGTTAAATTCACGAGTCGTGCGGGAGGTACACGAGTTTCCACTATCGTTCTAAAATTCAAACGAGCTACCGGGTGAACCGGGCACGGCACTCGATCGTTGGGGGTCGCGCCGCGGTTTTAAAATACTTGTCCGACCGAGACCACCTGAGTCGACTGTGAAACGAAATTCGCGAACGATATCTCGCAAGAGGGAAAAAATAACCGCGCTATATGCCGAGGTGCGCTGGAGGCGACCGCATTTTGGAAAGTAGATTGCTCGGGATGGAATACGCTGGACCGCGCTGCGAAAAATTAACCGTTCCCTTCAGTAGAAATTCTATTCTCGAAAAATGAACTGGTAATAAAAATCAGTGTCGTGTGCAGTAAAAAAAACAGGGCACTGCGTTATATTACAAATTACAACTACATTCTCTCCCTCTCTCTCTCTCTTTTTCTTCCTCTCTCTTTTGGTCTTTAAAAGAAATAAAATTATTTGACAATCATTAATTTATAGAATTATAATTAGCGAGAATTAAATTATTCGAAATATTTACAGTTAATCTTTATATCGCGCTTTAATTTGAATTTATGTTTTGCTTAAAATCGTCGCATCGTGTATATATAGATATACACGATGCGACGATTCTAAATATAAAGATAAAGCTTTATTGTCGGAAATATTTTACTTTCCGAGTTTCGAAAGATAAGACGAACAACTCCCTTTTACTGAAGTAATCGTCCTTGTCCGATCTTTCCGTTTGCAGATACATGTTTCACCTCGAGAAGCATAAACGTGGGAGGACTGGAAGCAAGAAGGATGGAAAAACGAGGGAATGAACACGGCAACCTGTTTCCATCCTCTGCTTCTTTTTCCGCGTCTATCTCTGTTCCGACTCTTGCGACTCTCTTCCTCTCGTCCGTTCTTCTCATCCTCTCTCTAGTCGCTGGTTGATTTGAATAAGCCTGCTGAGCCTCAAGCTTTCGCGAGTTGAAAAGCCGCGCAGTGTTTGTCGAATGCCACTTCGTATGTCAGCAACGCCAGATACGTTCCTAAGCAGCTGCATTTTCATATTCGGGTGTGTGCGCATTGTGTGCGAGCGAGTTTCTTTTTGCCAAATATAGAAACAAGCAAAATAATATACCGAGAATGCGCCACGGCGCTCTATTTTTTTTGCAACGAAATCTCGGATTGCCATCGTTCTCATTCAAAAGTCACAGGTCAGCCAAAAAAGAAATATGTGGAGCGCGGTGAGAGAATTTTATGAGCGAGCATCCGCGCGTCTATAACTATTGTTTATACAAATCATATAATCGTGCATAAAACTGTTGTTTAAATGAGCACTTTCTCGCAAATAAAATGTAACTATATACGCATATGTTTAAATAAATAAATAAATATATATATATATAAATTATTGTATATATATATATTAATTATATATATATATAATTAATATATCTTTATATATAAATCTTTCATATATATCTCTTATTTAATTCTTCTTACTATAGTATTTTCTTCCGTTGTAAGAAAATATAATATTTTATGCTTTATTCGTAAACTCGAGAAAATATTTGAACGTGAGAAAACAGGAAAAAAAAAAGCAACTATTTTCAAATAAGATGCGCTATTTAACATTATACAACATTGCAAATAAACTAGAATAAGGCGCGCGACCGAGGGATTTTCAAGGATGGCGTGATTATTCGACGTGTAAATTACCGACGGAAATCCGATGACATACCAAAAGCGAAGAATTCTGACAATCTAGAGCTGCCGTAAATGCCGAGCCTGCTTTATCGAGGGCGACAATAGCGCTTGCGGAATGATACGCGCGGTTGCCCGGGCAATAATAAATATCAGATTTTACCGGATTTCAATATCACTCTGCTGCACGAATCATCCTTCATTTCGCATTATTGGAACTGTTAAGAGAGATTTTTTCTTTTCTTTCGCTCTTTCCTTCCTTCTTGTCTCGTTACGTGTCTTTTTTTATCTTACTAAGTCTTCCTCTCTCTCTCTCTTTCTCTTACACACACACACACACACACACAATCATCACCGAATCCTGTAATCCAGCAGTTCACGAACCGGGTCTTTCTTGTTAAATTTTTACGGCCAACAGTTTTTGCCACGAGCAGCGTACGAGAACAAGTAAAAGCGGGATCCGTGTCATCCTTCAGGATCGTCTAGAATTTATGGGACTCGACGCATTGATGTACATTTATAAAACGACGTCGATACATTTAATCGAATATTCGTACAATCTGGCCGAGACGAAAGAAGTTTGACAACCTTATAGACTTCTACTTTTATCCTTCACTCACTTTACTGTACCAAATGTGTTGCCGACGCTGATAAATTTTGAGCATAAGATCCTTATTACAGCTACAAAAATTACTCTGATCTAGAAGTTATAAAAGATAGTGTAAAAAAAGTGACTTTTTTATAGTTTGCACTTTTGACCAGAAAATGTCAATTTTAAAAAGAACATTTAAAAAAGAGTTTGCGTATAAAGATCAGAAATTGTAAAATTCAAGCAGAGTATATCATGTCATTGATCAACAACTAAGGAAAAAAACCGAAATATATTGTAAAAAAAATTTACAAATAAAAGATACTTTTTTACATCCGCAACAGTCTGTATGCGCTTTAAACTTTATATTTAGTTGTTTCGAGTTATTAAGAGGATGCTGAAGCGGCAGCTATACAGCTGTTCTGCCGCTACGCAGTCCAGTAAGTGGTGCCCTCTATATAAGGATAGACGTATATCTCTTTCTTTGTCTCTCGTTCGGTTCGCCTGTGTGATAGTGGAGAGGTGTGCACACGAGGTTATGCACACGTATGCGACTGTCTGCTTGTGTGCGTATCCTTCCTACTATTGTATGTGCTTCATTAGGAAAACTAACTATCCTTG
>QVNW01005434.1:0-10080 GCA_014825475.1 Pseudomyrmex flavicornis | reverse complement strand
AGAGAGAGAGAGAGAGAGAGAGAGAGAGAGAGAGAGAGGAGAGAAAAACAGAGGGTGGGGAAAGAAAGACGGGAAAGACATGCGGAACGGGAGAGCGCGAGAGGAAGAACCTGGAAAGAAAGAGCGTCCGATGAGAGGAAAAGAGACAGACACGTTGCAGAAGAAGCGCCGAGGTTATAGGCGAAAATAACGACGGCTCGCCATAAATCGGCCGAGACGACGGTCACGATCGCACGATGAAAAAGCTGCGCTCGGTTACCAATGACTAATACCCTCTCCCCCTCCCGATGATGGTGATGGCTTTTTGCCCCGAAAGCGGAGCTTCCTTTCACGCGCGCGACACGCTCGTGAGCGCCGCCGCTATTTCGCTACTCGCGCAAAAAAACAACGACAGCGCGCACGTCGAGACACAAAGTGTTCGGGATAGAATCGCGTTCGTATTTTTTCAACAAATATTTTACGTTAATAAACAACAAATTTGGAAAAAACGACGCGCGTCGGAAATGGCATCTGTCGCGCGCGTCAAGTGCAATTTGTCGTTCAGGGGCCCCTACATCGAGAGGCGAGTATCGATGCGCTTTTATACATCGGTCGGTGTAACACCCGACGACTATAGCAACAGAAAGAAAGAGAAAATTAGTTGAAGTTAAGTTAAGTGAAGTTAAGTGACGTCGGCGTTTATTGTCGGAGCGGCGGCGCGCGCCATAAATAATCTCAGGCTGTCTGCTATATTGTTACGTCGTTTTCGTCCGAGTCCGGAAGTTGATTTGCGGATTGTAACATAACGGCGGGGGCGGATTAACGATCTCGATTTTCGCGAATCTAACCCTTTCCCCCGGCTGGAGTGCGTGTGTGTGTGTGTCTCCCGTTCCCTTACGCTCGATTCGACGGCGTTTTAAACGGGCATCGCCGGTATTTAATGGCACGTATCGATTTCGAACCGCGATGAATGGCATCGAGAATAGCACGCGGTTGTTCCGAGTTGCGGGGGCACGACGGAAACGGCTGCGTGGCGTGGGAGGGGAGAAGAGGGAAGGGGAATCGACGAGGTCGAGCCGGACAGAGATCGCGGGGGCGAGGAAATCGCGGGGAAAGAGAAAACCTCGCGAGAATGACATTTCGGACCGACGACGACGACGCCGCGGCATGGCGGCGCGACGCGCGCGGAGATGGGAAACAAGAGCGGAGGAGGGAGGAGGGGAAAAACAAATCTACGAGTCGCGCGCGCGAATGATATTTCAACAGTGTGGCCGACTGGAGCAATTACTGGCGGAATATTGCAATCATTACTGTTTCTATATCTCCGAGAGACTCGGAGAGAGCTCCGCGTCCGCGTCTGTCTCCGTCACGTTGTAAAAATGATCGCTGCATGCTGTACACACACACACACACACACACACACGAACACACATAAGCGCGCGAAACACACACCGTGTGTATGCACGTCCGGGGATTGTAGGCAAAACCGCCTATCGACGATGCCTATCGAAAATCACTCTGTAGACTGCCGCCAATCAAAAGATCGTGAACCAGCGGAAACCGATTTAAGTCGTCCGGTTCGGATGACTTTTTTTTTTTTTTTTTGTTTGTTTGTTTTCGCGTGATATACACGCGGAGTTTCGATAGACGTACGTGAAAAGTTCAAAGATTATCATCTATAACTTGTGACAGACCACCAAATGATTTTTCAAACAAGAGAAAACTTTAAATATTTATAAAAAAAATCTATTTTTAACTCCCAGAGAGCAATAATTTATGTAATTTACAATAAATTTTGAGAAAATATTCGTTCGACAATGTTTCCTCAAATAAAAAATCTCAGTGATAAAAAAAAAAAAAAAAAAGAATTGTACAAATTCACGCGATGCGCGCAAACACACAAACCCGATGTAAAAGCAAGACAAACGTAAAAGCTTGGAATATGAGATCGAGTTACGCGGACTTGGGTCTCTCTCTCTCTCTCTCTCTCTCTCTCCGTTCTTGCTCCGGTTTCTTCGCGAGCACAACGAAATCGATAAACGCTCGTCGGAACGTGCTGATTTCTCTTCAATTCGCGAACAAGACCCCGTCCGCGATAGAAACCGTCTAATCGCACGCGGCCGACACCTCGAACGAGGTTCTCTTGCGGTAGCTCTTATCTGCGCACACAATTATGATTACGAATCGATAACTCACGCCGACGATACGTCATTGCGTAGAGATACACGCAAACATTTATGTCGCGCGCAAATTTCCTCGTGCGTCAAGATTGTTAAGCCACGTACACGAGACGGGGAAAAACGTCAAACTCACGCGGGATATCGCAATTCTATCGTCGCTCGTATTAACTTTTTGGACCGTTTTTTTTTTTGTTTTGTTTTTTCTTGAAGAGACATTGCGTCAGAAAGAGAATTTATTAACATTATTTGCGTGCCGATTGCGTGTAATAATCGAATAATATAGAATTTGCGCGATATTAAATTAAATCAGCGATGATATGTGTGAGAAAAATTCGAAGATTGTCAAACGTCTGCGAAACAGCTATTGGAACAACGCAAAAAAGTCTCGCGAGAGAGCGACGTATAATATAAATTTGCTTTTTGTGCCATCTTCGCGCAACTTTATTTTACCGCAACAACGTCGTAAAAAAAAAAAAAAAAAAAGTAAAAATAGTCGAATCGATGCTTCGACGACGAAAGATGAAGTTTTAGACGCGCGCGCGTCGCCGTCGCTTTCTTTCGATTTATCAGTGTTAACGACCGTGGAAAACACGAGAATGTTAATCAGTGCAGAAAATGTACAAAATGTAGCAGCATAGGCCGTTTCTTTTCACCATCACGTAGCCACGGATTGATACTGGCTTTATGTGCGGGGCCGCTGCGGACGATTATTTTAGTTTTATTATCGCGCAATTCATGCGAAAAAATAACGAAAAAAAGAAAATGGGAGAGAGAGAGAGTGGAAGAAACTGATACTTTTTAACTTATACTTTTCGAGATAACCCCTTCGGCTGCATAATGATCATTGTATAATTTTCTCTTTCACCAAATCAAACTGATAAACAAAAACGCGCATGTGTGTGCGTGATAGAATGTTTTTTTTCTGTTTCGTCGCGAAGATAAACTCAACAATTAAACTCCGATAATGTCAGAAGGAAAACCAGTGGAAACAGATGTAATCAAGCGACGGGAGATCTTTTTGCACAAACTTATTTTTAACATCTTTAATCGCGGAGATTGCTCGCAACGATGATTTTTTTCTTTTTTTTTTTTCGTTATTTCACACTTTGGCGCGAGAATTTCACGACTTTTCGAAAAAAATTCTACAAAATTGTTTGAAGTTCGAAGAAACGGTTACACTAGCGAGATTATTATTTTATCTTTCCAAGACCCTATTGTTGATATTTACCTGGAGAAACGGGGGGAGGGGGATAAAAAGAGATTATTAATTTCGACGCGTCTATTGTAATCAGAAAAACAAGAGTTTTCTAAGGTCAAATAATAGGAAAATCTTACATTCAATATTGCTTAAAAGAAACATCTCAAACTGAAATACCACGCAAGATAAAAATTTTAACAGTTTGTCACATGCACAAGATAAAAAAAAAATGACGTAGAGAATTGTACCTGCGCAAATTCACTCACCGAAAGCGTATTTATCTCGAAAGTGCGTGTGTGTCGCGTAATCGATCGTTTCGTTCCGAAAAAGAGACGGAGAGTCTCTTCCGAACTTACGTTTCTCCGAGTTCTCATTGTTTGTTTGCGTACGGATAGGATACGGCACACGACAACGTGCGATTTTTTCACAGAAAAATTTTTGTAGGGAAAAGAACAACAAAAGCGGTAACAAAATCGAACAAGAAGATTTCAAAAACTTTCTATATCTCGCGGATCTGTCAACGAGTTTTCGAAACGTTCTGCACGCACGCACGCACGCACGCACGCACGCACGCACGACTTACGTCAAACGTCTAAACGTCGCGTCTGGCATGCGCTATTAGTATTCTGTTTTACGCATAGAGAATACGGCAGAGAGGCAGGAGGGAGGGTCGGCGTGCACGCCGGCGGCGGCGACGGCGGCATCTCGACGGGAGGGAGAGAGACGGAGCGACGCCAGCTGATCGACGCCGCGGTTCGGAGCGGCGCAGCGCATCGCGACGTCGCGGCTGTATCTGCGATAGCGGCTAAACGCCGCGGCGGTGCGTTACGTTGCAATTCTCTCTCTCTCTCTCTCTCTCTCTTTCGGGCAATCCTCAATGTCACGTTCGCCAACGATAACACGCCGCGGAACTAAGCGACGCGGTGTGTTCTTGTCTCGGAAAGTTGCACGCGCGACGGCGACGACGGTGAACAATTGAACGCGTAACGATCGTTAAAACGTCGGAGAACTTACGTGTGCGTACGTGCCGTGCGAAAGACGGGCGAAGAATGACAGGGAAAAAGACGGAGCGAAAACTACAGAGGAACAGAGGGAGAGAGAGAGAGAAAGCACACGACCTTCGTGAAACGTCAAATGTTTACGCTGCTTAGAACGGGGCAGGGCCGTACTGCCGGGAGAATCGCGCCCGCGAATATTTTATTATCTCCTCTCTCTTTCTCTCTCTCGCAAACTTCAATCGAAGAATTTGCGATTTACTTGTTTAGCGAGAATTTTCTCTCTCACTTTTGTCGTTTCGTTTCTCTCTCCGTTGAGCGAGTAGTAAAAAACCTAGGTGAGTCCGACGATCTCTCGCGGGGAGAGACGCGAATTATTTTCGTTGCTGGATTTTACAAGCAATTTCAGAATCTAAATACAGGACAGCGTCGAACGATAGAGTTGAAAACGGGGAATTATCGCGGTATAACCTGAATTTTTGTATCGCGATAAACACATTCGCGCGTGTTCGAACTGCCGCGAATTTTTCTCCGCGGAGGTTTCGCAAAATTTTCTGACGTTTCTCTGACATACGCAACGTGACAACGCGTTCGCGCGCGCGTCGGATGCAGTTCCGACGACGAAGACAGACCGCGCGGCGCGAAGACCAAACGGAACGAGGACGGAGCGTCTCTCTCTTCGGTATTCTCATCCTCACGCCGCGGATGATACGTCACGCGGTCTGTCTCTGTCAAGGCGAAAGTCGATCGGAACCGAGAGAAGCTGTTACGCGTCATCGTCGTGTTAGGGTCCGCGCGCGAAAAGAAAAAAAAAAGCGCGACGTGTGACGCGCAACATTTAAACCGAATCTTCGGATAATTTTTTTGTTTTTCACCGACGCCTATCGAAACTCTCTTCAAAAGATCGTTAAAAATAAATTACGTGACACTGTTTTCGCGTTAAATAAAACGGAACGGAGATGCCATTTGAAAGGAGATGCCGAAATTTTTGCGAAAGGTTTCGGTTTATTTTAAAATAAAACGCGTCAGAGACGGTTTAGGCTGTCAAAAAAAAAACAAAAAAACGGAATTAGATATTCCGAGTTTGACATTTAACGTCGTTTCTTCAGCGATAAAATTCTGACGATTTTGGTAATTGAACCAAGCGGACGAAATATCTCACTTAAACGTGTAATTAATACAGCGCTCTCCCCGGTTTTATAAAACAACAAATTAACAAAAAGACCAAATTGAGCGGTGAGTCGTTGGTACACGATGAAAACGAGAGCTTTGTGCGAGAGATGTTTCAATCGTTCATTTGTGATCATCAACTTTGGCACGTGCTGCAAACGCACGATCGAAATTTCTAAAAAAACACATTATGAAAAATACAAATGACACGAGGAATGGAAAATAAGTTCGTTAACAAAATGTCAAACATTCAGTAATCGATTCTGAAAACACAGAGCGAAACTCATGACGATGACAAAGGATGATCGCAAAAAAAAAAAAAAATAATTGATAAAGTTTAAATCTGAATTTTATTTACGACCGCGGAATCTTTTTGCAAGTTTTTTCATTAACAAACGCCGATATCCTTTTTCTTAATTTAGATTATCACTGAAGATCCAAATTAAAGGTCGAAACGCGCGGTTTTTTTTATCATAGATATTTTAATTAAAAACTTTAAAACTGGGCGCGTACATCACGTACCTACATTGGCTCGCCCTAAATCCCTTTTTTTTTCTTTTTTTAAACCTCGTCACGAGCTCGATTAAATCTGAATATTGCTTGTTATTCCGCGTTCACCTTTTGATGGCCTTTCAATTCGGTTACTTTGTTCCGTCTTAATTTCTTGTTTTTTTTTTGACACGATCGCCTCGGAACGAATTGTCAGATCGCCAGAGATCTGATTATTCGCAAAATGTTGCTTTGTATTTCATTTCCCAATGAACAAACTCCCCCCCTCCCCCCGTTTTTGTCACTCGGATATTTGCGAAATTAAAAATGCGCGTTGCGAAAGATCTCGGGACAAATACGGAAGCAAAACAAAACAAAAAAAAAACAAAAACAAAAAACATTATCGGACATATTTCTCACACGTGCATATAAAATTGTAGGTTAAACGATCGCTTCTTTCCCTCGTGTCTCTCCGCGTTGTAATCCGCGCGCGCGTCATAATCCGCAGTCCAAAGTTGACTATATAGCGCGGGAGAGCGCGCGCGTGGTTTGTCGGAGGAAAGAAAAAAAAAAAAAAAACTCATTCCTAACGAATCCGTACGAAATGTCAGAACTAATCGAATTAGTTCGAAACTTAATTCTCTCTGGTTCAAAGGCTCGCACGGCAAGAGATATACACACACACACACACACACAAAAGCCGGGGGATTTTGATCACAGAGCGCATTCGCGTTGCGCGCTTTTTTTTTTTTTTTTTTTTGCACTTGATGTCAACGTATACGCGATCGGATTTTTAACAATGGCTCGCGGGCTTCTCCTTCGCGAACGAATTCAACTAATTAAAAGCGGCGGAGAATAAGAGAGAGTGTATGTGTGTGTGTGTCGCCAAGTGGATTTTGGCACGAAAGGAAACTTCTCACACAGAAAAGCGAGAGAGAGAGAGAGAGAGGAGATACGCTTATTATTGGACCCCGTTTCGGAAACCCGAATACGATATACAGACAGACAGACAGACAGAAAGTCTACGCATTGTCGAGCGAGACGGATCTCGCAAAAAGGCGCACGAAAAAGTGATACTCGCGAAAGAATTCTCTTCGCGTATCGACACACACACACACGCGTCCATTCACAAGTTCCCCTTTGCTCTTCTTCCATTCGCGCGAACTGTAACGACTTGAACTCTTTTTTTTTTTTCCACAAAAGATCGCGTCCCGCGGTCGTTCAATTTTTAAGTCAACCGTCTGTACATGAGGAGAGAAAAAAAAACTGATATCTTATTTCCACAAAACAATTATATCGAAAATTTCGCAACTACCGCCGTGTGTGTGTTTTCACTACTAAAGCGTAAAAAAACTCGGCGAGAGGCCTCTCTCTCTCTCTTTCGGGAAATCGGAAAACAACAATATTCTCGCAATTTCGTGTCAAAATATAAAATATGCGTGGGAAGATGTTACTTAGCGACTTGAGAGAGATGCGAAGCATCTTCGTTGAATCCTCGGTCTCGCGGAGATAAACTCTCTCTCTCTCCGCGTGAGATGTGCGTGACGAAAAGCGCGTTTCTTACAAATTGATAAAACATTTGCTGATACAATTCGCCGAGAGGATTCACCTCGTCTTTCTGTCGAGAAAGACAGAGAGAGATAGATAGATAGATAGAGACAAAGAGAGAATATCTCGAGGCTTCTCTCGGCGACGCTCTCTCGCCGGAGAGCGGGCCGCGTTCGATACCGCTCTAGATTTTCTCGGGATACCCGTCATACTTTACTTTTGCTCGCTCGCCGCTCATCTCCTCATATGTGCCGCGAAAACGACAACCCGCCGCTTGCCTCCCTCTCACGTTTTCTCTCTCTCTCTCTCTCTCAATTTCTCGACGCACGTGAGATATTTTTGTCCGCCCGTGTTGGCGGCACACGCACTCTCCACGCGGGCAACACACATGTCTCATCATCATCATCATCATCATCATTATTATCATCGCACCTCGCCCCGACGTTGCTCTCCTCCCGGTCGGTGTTTACGGTGTTGTAACTCTCGATTTTTACAAACGTGTCACGTATAACAGGGCGCTCGTAAACGGGCGCTTCTCCCTTTCCGAGATTCCGCGGTTGGGGGATTCCGTCGAACGTCTGCTCTCGAAAGAGAGAGAGAGGATTTTTTTTTTTTTTTTTTTACGACGTCGAGACGCCGACGGAGAAAGAGAGAGAGAGAAAGAGTTTCTCCCGTTCGCGCTTCCTCCGCGTCTCTCTAAGCGCGGTCTAAGCGTTGCACTTGCTCACTGTCACGTGTGTGTCGCGGCGCGGGTCGTCATCGCGGCACGCGCGATGACCGCCGTGCCAAGATCGTACATCTCCCGAGACGATCGCCTTTCCTCCCTCTCTTTCTCGTCGTCGTCCGTTTTTTCCTTGGCGAGCTTTTTCGCCGTGCCGTCGAGGAGGAAGCTCAACTATTTCAGAACGCGCGTGCACGTCACACACACACACACACACACACGTCGTGAGAGAGAGAGAGACCAGCCGCGAGAAATTCGAAAGCGACTGCCAAGAGTTTCGCGCAAGGTCGCCACGTCGGGGATTTATAATCGCGGCTGTCCGGAAACGCGCGCGCGAAACCCGAACGTGCCGCGCGCTGCGGGCACGAGCTGTCAAGATCGCGCGTTTTCACGTGTCTCTCTTTCTCTCTCTCTTTCTCCGGCGGTTTTTCTGCGGCGCGCGCTCCGGAAAAGAGAGACTATGGCTACGAGGAAAATATAACGGAGCCGTCCTTCGTGACAAACACGCGCGGATGCGGAACCCCTCTCGGATCGCGGAACCAACTTGTCACTCGGCGGCGAAAAACCTCGGGAGTGCGTTTTTTTGCGAGAAACCAAGTGCGTGTCCCGCGACACGCTTTTCGCGTGGCGCGAGGTCGCGCGACTTTTCTCGCTCTCCCCGTGATCCCTCCGATCGATGTATTTCTCTCTCTCTCTCTCTCTCTCTCTCTTTCTCACTCGATCTCTTTTTCTCTTTCTCTCTCTCTCTTTCTCGGTCGGTCCGTTCGTCGGTCCGTCTGGCCGCGGAGTCGTCAGACTCGTGACAGACGATCGACGGCGACGGAACGTCAGTGGCAGCGGTGACAATGGCAGCGGTGGTTAACAAACACGACAAGTGGCAACGTGGACAAACAATGTACGTAGACAAACGACGTAAGTAACGACGACGACGACGACGACGACGACGACGAAAAACTGTGTGTTGTTGCTCGCATCATCACCTTTTCGGGATTCGTCAAATACATACATATCTTCTCTCCCGGTATTTTTTCCCCTCTCTATCTCTCTCTTTTTTTGCGCTGGTCCGTCGTCTCATTTCGGGTGGTAAGATACTCGATTCACGATACTCGATTCTCGCACGCGTCACAAAAACCGTCGAGTCGCGGACAAACGCGGACTGTCCGCCCCCGCGATAAACGACGACGACGACGACGACGATGACGACGACAGCAACGACGTGCGAAATAAACGACGATGAAAATTAATTAATCGCGCACTGGGCCACGTACGTTTCTCTCTCGTAAAATCGTCAAACACCGCGTCTAAATATTTACCTTGCTACATGTAAAACGAATAGAGGAGCCTGCCTGAATCGAACGAAGGAAGGCTCGAACCGGCCCACTGTGACGTCGCCGGCCTACTGTCAGCTCAGCGCTCGCTCGGCTCCGCGGTCAACTAACCTACCGTGTTCGCCGCGCAGACCGTGCCGACAAAATAAATCGATTCTGCGCGTCCGAGCGCCGTAAGCGCCGCGCGATAAATCCGCGCGCTCGCCAACGTGATTTTCGGCGTAACTCGCGCGTTTTCCCGTGCTCGCGTTCGCCCGGCGATGTCCAAACGATTGCTCGCACGACTCGCGTAGTAGTCAGGTGTGAAACGCTCACGCGCTCACCGCCGCGTACACACGCAAGCGCGCGCTCTCCCACACACAAAGGTGCCGCGAGGCGCGCGTGCGCGCTCTCGCGCTGCCCCACACACAACACACACACGCGCACGCATACGCGGGACGCACACACAGTTACGCGCGAGGAGAACCTCTCG
>QVNW01005427.1:0-16411 GCA_014825475.1 Pseudomyrmex flavicornis | reverse complement strand
TACATCGTGGCGAAAAATAATAACAAATGCGACGTATCTCTAAATGGGAAATTGACTCTGCGAAAGTTTTGCGGATATGAAGAAGAAGAAGATGCAAAAATATTGCGAGAAGAAAGGAGAGTCCAACGCCCCAAAGATCAACGGCTTCTAATTTTCCCCTTACTTTCGAGCGCTCTCCGATCGGCACGAAAAGAGATGGTCCTTTCACGGTCTCTTTGGGGGTAAACGACGAAGGAGAGAATTCGCTGAAGGATGTCAGAGGAACGCGCTCGCTCAAGAGACCCACCTATCTATATCAAAGATCTCAACAACTTTCGCAAAGCGTAAAGATTTGAATGCCACTCGTAAAATAAAAAACAAACAAACAAAAAAAAACAAAAAAAAATTATCACATTTTTAGACAACACATCGAAGCGAAACAAAACTCGAAATAACATCGCGGAGTCATTTAACATTTTCACATCAGACGTTTCCTGGGACAAAAATCCCCCGTGAAAACTCCGCCCTTGTTTCCTTCGCAAACGCGCGCGCGGAGACAATAGTCGTCGAATCCTGTGTGTATTTTTTTTTTTTTTTTTTTTTTTTTTTTTTCCCGTTCCTCTCTTTTATGAAGAATCACGATGCGGAATGAGTATCGTTATAACGTTTCGCATGCACAATGCCGCGGGAATCCAACTGCGGCTAAATATCGAACGCCTACCGCAAGTAATTGCACCGGCGATCATAACGTCCACCCTTATCGCTCGTCCGCTCGATGTAGACGCGTTCCGACAAGTACACCGTAGCATTAATTACCTCAGTACACTCTCCGGCATCAATCAAAGCGGTCCGTGAAAAAAGACTTCTGCCGTCTCTCAAGGTTTTTTTTATCGTTCAGATAAGAACGATAAAAAGCGTTTAGCCGCGCATCTAAGTTGTTTCTCTCATCGATCCACTTAACAAATCTCTATCGATACCGATTGCAATTCGAGACAAAAATACTACTCTGGCAAGAGAAAAAAAATAGAACAATAAACATAATCGTGATAGATGTTAAAAGCAATGTACAAAAATGAATAAATAAATAGTTGAATAAAATAAATAAATAATTGTCAAAAAAAAAACACATACAATTTAATTTATAATTAAATAAATAATTGTTAAATAATTATTCGTTTTGTATCGAATATCTCAGCCGTAGAAGATTAATTGTAATACAGTCTGGTTAATTTCTGCGAGAGAGAGAGAGGAAGAGAGAGAGGAGAGATAAAATCAAGCGCTCTCTGTATGCAGGCCAATAATCTCTCGCAATAATAAATCTATCAGTCAGCGCGCGAACGCAACGCGTATTCGGAAACGCTGCCACGTAAGCCGATAGACACGTTAACTCGCAGAAATCACTCTCTTCCCCCGCGTATCCACCCGTGTGTGTGTTCGTTGCCGTGTAACGCGAGACGTGAGACGCGGTTAGAAAGAAGGAGCGATGAATGTGCCGCATCAACGAAGCAGACGGAGAACGAAGCAGGAAACACGAGATCCGAGAACAGTAACGCGCACACACAGACAGACACACACACACACGCACACGTACGCACGCGGCGCGGCGCACATGTACAGTCGCGGCTCGATTTTACCCAAGGTGTTGCGCTCGCTCGACTTACATCGCTATTGTTCCGAGTATCGATACCCTGCTTTCGATGCGAAATCTCTCTTCGTGGACTTTTTATAATATAATGCGGCTAAAAATATTTTTCCACCAAAAATAAAATAATATGTTCGTATGCAAAATTCGCTGAGGGAACACTCCGCGATTTCTTTCCCGGGCGTGCGCTCCCACTTCCGAAGAACGTTATATCAGAAATGTTTAAGAGTTTAGAGACCACTCTAAGTGGTTCTGAATCCGCACAATAATCTTTATACGTACAAGATGTGCAAGTTTTGAATATGAAATGTAAAAGATTTCAAAGAAAAATGGCGGCCCTCTCTAAAAACGAATTCAAATTTCATTACATTCGTTGTTAAGCCTCAGAGCTTAGAGCGTTTCTCCTTAAACAATTATGGAGTTTTAATTAGAGCGTTTCTATTTGTATAATTATGAGGGGAGGGAGAGGGAAAGAATTAAAAGCTACTTGAGGAACAAGCTAATTCGGCCCATCGGTCGTTAGCAGAATAAAAGGAAGAAACATTCCTCGATACGCGAAAATTCCTTCGTTTTTTTCTCGCGGAGAACAATCGCACGGGAATTCCTCAGAGAGTGTAGCGCGCGTGTGTGCACAAGTTAAATAAATACAGATGTAACATTATACAAGCGCCAATATGCACTCGAAAAGCCAATAACTGCATGATTGCCAATAACTACAGTCTTATTCGACGATTTTGCGGTGAGCACGTGTACCGATCTATATATATATATGTATGTAACCGTCCCCACACATGGAGACGAGATAGTGCACTGTGACAAGCTGTTAAAGATACCTTCGTCGGGACACAAACGTGTGTCCGACGCGCATACACACATATATATATATATATATATATACCAACGTCCCAGAAGAGAGAAGAGGGTCGATTTCAGAAACTCTCCCGGTTGTCTGTGATTCAAGTGATTCGAGAAGGTCACACATAGGAATCGATTCGGGTTATAAAGTTATGATGATACCAAATACGAAGAATAGGAAATGCACCGGAAATTAAATGATCGCATCGATCAAGGTTTAATGTATATTGCAAGTTGGAAAAATAAAATTACGACAGAAATAAAATTACGTAATTAACATATACATGAATTAACGTGAGTCAATTTTTTTTTTTTTTTTTTTAAAGAACGTTGTGTAAAAAAAATATTCCAATTAAATATATACCGAGAGAAAATCGCGCGTTTAAACGTTAAATATCCGGCTTTTAGTAAGAGTTGCAAACTTTGTAAGAGTTCCAGATCGGATCGACCTTTGTATGACTTCTCTCACTTAGAACCGTTTTAATCTTCCGGTGGAAGTTGGAAAGTGACCAACCGTACTTTTGGTATCAGCAATTAAACGTGTGTGATTGAACTCGCCGTAATTCTTGTTTATAATTCCCACGATTTCGTTTCGTAACTTTCTCGAAAAAAAAAATCGGACACTTTAGGAAAGCAACTTTAACGTTCGCGTTCTTTCCCGTCCAGTTAACTTACAGAGAAGATGTCATTTTGTTGAATAAATTAGAAAATCATTTTTTTTTTAGAGAGATTCTCTTTTGGACCTGCTTCCCTTGGAACTGCTTAGTCGAGAGATGTTTAATTGTCATTGATTACAAATTTTTGGAGATCGAGAACCGCGATAAAAATCGCGTCTGGAAAACAATTTCCGCGAAGATGAGACCGTCAACTTCGAATCATCAGTCGGAGGAAATCGACAGACAAAAGACAGTTTCCGAAATCGTGTATATACGACATTGTCGCCGAGGGCGCGCACCCCTGGCGCTCGTAAAGATGGCGAGTTCGCGCGCGCGAGAGGAGAAATCCAGCGGTGCGATAGAGTGAATACGCGTGCAATTTAAAGCCTTTCTTCCTGCCAGCCGCAACCCTGCGAGAAGGGCAATTCGAAAATTGGCGAGGTCAGTGTCTTGAAAATAAAGATAGACGAGATGGAAAGATATTCGAGGAAACACCGCCGCGCGAACACAAAACGATAAAGAAGGGAAAAAAAAATAACAAAAAAACGAGATCTCGATCTTAGTCAATTGTTTTGTGTAAAGAAATTGTGTTTATATTGGCGACTTATTGACTCATTTCGGATATCGTTAAGATTGTCGCAAATAAACGTCGTAAATCAAGCGCGCGGTCCAAGTGTATACAAGCAATGTCTTCCTCGCTATTGGTGCGATGAAGAAAACTATAGGCAAAAAAAAAAAAATAAAGAGAGAATTCTCACGACCGCTAAGTGGAAAAGGTCGGCCGACGTCAGTCAGAGGAAAACCCCCGCTTTTATTCTCCTTTCTTTCTTTTCTTTTTTACAAAAAAAAAAAAGCGTGTACAGAGGAATTGTGAAGCCGATTCGGTGATTATACTGTTGTCCCTGTTATTTCATTACGCGGCTGCGGAGAAAGAAAGAGAGAAAAAGAGAGAAAAAGAGAGAGAGAGAGAGAGACAAGGTGTATTATCTTCTTCATTTCAGTCTTCCGTGTTATTACTCCAAACAAAAAAATATCTTTGTACACATTTTACTGCTCTTCGAAAACAATATTAGAAAATTTATCATTCTTCTCATTTTGTAAAACAATCGCTTGCACATCAACATTGGAGAAACAAACTAACTCGAAGTTTTCGCCGCGCGTTTCTGCGACGACGCGGACGATCATCGTCATTGTTGTTTCTTCCGCGGTTCGTATGGGGGAAAAAAAAAAACAGAAGAATAAAACGAATAGGAAAAAGAAAGAAGGGTAGCTATCGGGGTATTTGATAACCATCTTTTCCAACTTTGACATTAACGATCTTCTCTCTCGCGCTTCATTACGCGATAAATACCCGCTACTCTCCCCGCCCTTCTTCCCTCCCCTTTCCTCCACCGCGTGCGTAAAGTTTGGTCGCGCGCGCAAATGGCAACGGCTAATTGAGGCCGCTTCGGGTCGCAGTCGTTCATCGTATTCCCGCATTTCGGCCGGGGAGAGAGAAAGAGAGAGAGAAGAGTAACAACGAAGAGAGCACAAGAGCGGTGGCGCGGCACGCACACAAAGCCACGCCGAAGGTGAACCGCCGCGGCGCAACAATGAGCCGCGGCGCAACAGACGCGCAACAGACGCGGGAAAGCCGCTGATATTATCTGTCTGTAGTTTCAGAGACGCGGAGCACCGTAAATATACGCGAGCGCGATAATAACCGGCGCACCCCGGGATTAACGGGGTGAGAGAGAGAGAGAGAGAGAAAGGGAAGGGAGGGAAGCACAACATTGAAGTTCAATCGGTTTTCACGCATAGAAGCTCCTATTTGCGAGAGCGTTTCTTTGTGTCTTTTTGATTTATTCATTCGTCTCGTGAAATTTGCGGAGGAATCGACTTTTTTTTTTTTTTTTTTTTAACATAAAGATCCACTTTTAATAAATTCTAAAGCAAATTTTAACTCACGTATATTATTTATTGCGATAATCTTTTGTTGAGAAAAAAAAAAGAGAATTCCAAATAGCTGTAAGTTTCGTCGAGCTCTCGCGCGAATCAGCGAGGATTAGCAACGCCGCGGGGAAAAAGGGGAGGAGGATGCACTTAGCGAGCCGCCGGATGCATTCTCATCTAGTTATCGCCGTTGTGAGCCGCGATTATTCTCCCTTGAATGATCAATACGTAAGGACGACATTGGTATTTTTTTTCTCCCGATCGATTAGAATCGCGAGATTGCTTCATATATCAGTGGGTTACTCCAGTCTCCTCGTTCGGATCGACAATTTCATTCAGTTCCGATCTGCGAACAATCTATCGGTTCTTCCTACCGTCTCTCTCTCTCTCTCGGTCGCGTCATTCAGTTTTTTTTTTTCTTGGATTTTTCTCGCGCGAACATAAATTCGAAAGTATATAAGATCGTTTTGTCACATCTCCCAAGAGCGAGTAAAATTTATTTCGCAATCGCGACGTATAATGTGAAGTTTCATCTTCTTCTCGAGGACTTGCTCTGATTTTTCTTGAATTTAACTTCCTCGCAAATGCAATAACGTGTTTTTCGGACGCCGCCGAATTCTTTATGTATTTTCGCGATTGGAATTAAATTTTGAAAAATACGCAAACTTGAAGAACCGAAAGTTTGAGAAACTAATTGTGAATTCAAAATGGAAAAAGGGGGTGCTCTCTGTCATCAATCTCGCTTCTCTCTCTCTCTCTCTCGCTCTCTCTGGGGTCAACGTCTGTCGATATCACTTCGGAAGGATAAGAACGGCGGTGCGCGAGGACGCGCGGGGATATAAAGTGCCAAGTCGAAAATACATATATACGTCATTCGGTAGCCGGCTGGTCGAAGTCTTCAGATTGTCCGAGAGTCGCTGATCAGGCATCGGTCCAAGAACCAGCCGCGTCGCGGCAGCGACGTCGACGTCGTCGTCGTCGTCGCGACGCTCTAAACTACGCCGCTATTCGCGCTCCGCCGCCAATCTCATCGAACGCGATTGTCGTCGCACGCGCATCCGCAGCTGGAAATTGGAAAACTTCCACGTGAATTTATTGCGACTTGAAATTTCGACGAATCCTTATTGCTTCTTGTATATTGAAATTCGCGTTTCTGTTTTATATTCGCGCTTACGTCTTTCATCAAATTCAAAGAAATTTTCAAGTTGCAAATGCCAAGAGTTTTCGCATAAAAATAAATTATACGTTCAAAAAAAAAAAAACAAAAAAAAAAAACAAAGTTTAAAATACATTGTTGTATAGGTCGCGGTAATATATCGCAATTTCAAAGAATTCAAATGTTGAACTAAAAGCGAAGAGAGGCGCGTTCAATATCGTAACTTGTGAAAGTTACGATCATTCATTCCCGATCGACGTTTCAGAGGAGAAGCGGAGAAGAAGCGACGAATGAGAAGGAGGTAGGCGAAGGAAAAAAAAAAGATATAGGTATATAAAAAGATATAGGTACACGTTTGTTTCCCCGAAATCGAACGATTGTCTTAACTCCTGGCGTGCCGGGAGAAACAGAACGTGACCACACTATTCTCGTCGCCGTCACAAGATAAGTCGAGCCTAAGTATAGGAGGTCGGGTGTCTGCTTCCGTTTAAAAATACGTTATACACCCTCCCCCTTTTCCCGCGGTAATCTCTCTCTCTCTCTTTCTCTCTCTTTCTCTTCTCTCCCGTCTTTCTTTTTTTTTTCTTTCTCTTTTGTCGCCTTTTTCGCGCGTTTTCTTCCTCGCACGCATCAAGAAGAAAGAAAAGAGAGAGAGAGAAAGAAACGTGTCGATCAGCTGCATTCAATGATTCACGAAGAAAGAGTATTTCGGAGTGACGATCAATAGCGGTAGTTTCGAGGGTTGTATGATCGTCAGTCGAGTAAAACGCGCGCGGAAAGATTTCGAGTCTTGATTCTCTCACGATCCGCCGAGATAGACAAGTCTCAGTTGCACTTCACAAAACAGCCTCGCCTCGTAACACGACAAACAAGACGGTCTGAGAGATACTACTGCGAGAGATCGCATCGCGCGCGCGCGCGAAACGTTACCATAGAGAACGAAAGAAGAAAACACACAGAAAGATGTGATGTTAAACGCCGCGACAACAATTCACGAAATCTCGATCGGATGGAAATACAAAACCAAGATTTTGTTTGTAAATCTCTCTTTTGCTTAAACAATTACTTTTCGTGACCGACGTGCGCTCTGAGATCAGTCGGTGTCGAACACGGTGATCAAATTATAAGCAAATGTGCAACACGCGCAGACGTTATTTAAAATAAATAAATTGTCGAGAATATATTCAACTGGAATTATACAGATTAATTTTACGGAAAAATATAAAAATTACATAGCGGGCAAAACAGCGGCCCCTTTCGGGGCCGTGACGTTAGGCAAACGGTGAGTGTGTTCTCTCGGCAAAGGGACATTTTTTCAGACATCTCAAAATACTAATAATATAGTAATTTAATATAATACCATATGTATGTAATATGTGAGATGTGTATAAAAAAAAATATATATATATTTTTTTTTCTCTAAGACTCTCCTCGTCTCAATTTATTCGCGTATCGATTCTCCAATGCAATCGGCCCGTTCCACCTGCGATCGTTCGGGTCATTATTTTCGGACACGCCTGGACGCATCGAATTTATGCACGCACACGTACGCGCGTATATACAACACACATACGTGTATCCTGAGAAAGCCGGAACTCACTTCCGCGCGCGGCTTAACGGCTCCTCATTACAGCCTAGAGGCAAGGACTTACGACGCGGAGACGAAGCCCGACTTATTATCGCGATAATTAACAATTTCCCGAGTCATCAGACCGCGAATGCGATTTGCTTTTTGCGTCGGAGCGTTATATATATGTATAATATTCTACATATTATATATATCGGCGCTCTTCGACTTCATCCCTCTTCCCGCGAACGAGAAAGCGCGATTAATTGTCAAAGATAATGAACGATCGATCACAATGCAGGGGTTGGTAATCTTACGTGAAACGCCGTCGGATCAAAGGATTATTTGTTTTCCCGTCGATTACGAGAGAATCCGCTTTTGATTCTGCAGCTCTCGATTTTCGTGACCGCGCTATTCTCGTCGGAGGAGTGAAAAAAAACTTCAACGCGAAATTACAGCGCGTGTTACGTGCGTTAGTGCTCTTTATCGTAGCGTTGGCTCGTTTAGAAGCAACTTTACGGCTACGCTTGAAGCCGATCCAGCATTCGGTCATATATTTATTCTGGTCACTTTTAAGAGGAGAGACTTTTAAAATCCAAGTGCGCGTAAGTTTCTCAAGACAACTTGCGTTACGTAATGGATATTGTGTCTAAAACTATACATATATATATATATATATGTGCGTATATACACTCTCATTGCGAGAGATGATTTGCGTTGAAAATAAAAGAACGAAGAATTTATGATCGGAAAAAATGATGTAACAACACGTCATGTATAAGTTGCAGTCTCTCAAACTTTCTGTGATTTTGCGTTGATATAAATTTTTTTTTTTTTTAATTTGCAATAAACGCGACGTTTACTGCAAATTTAATCTCTCAGAGGAAACCGGTATTTTTTTCTTGAAATGTTTTAGTATCCAAAGCTTATACGTAATAAAGTTGCGAATTCAAGAAACTACCGACTATAGCGGTTTGGCCGGCTCTCTAAAAGTTAAGAGACGGTATCTCGCTTTGTTCAATTAATCAAGGCTCACGCTGTTATTTTACGAGTTATTCCTTTTATTTCATATTCTTTATATATATATTTATATATATAAAGAATATGAAATATATTTTACACACACACACACACACACACGTACATATAATTTGTAATAAAAACTCCATAAATTTGTGTGTGCGCCTTTAATTATATTTTAAATTCTATTCGATGCCTACAACTCTCCCCACCGCTCTCTCAAGTCACGAATTCTTCTTCGCAACTTCTTAAGTCTCTCAACATTAATTATCTTGATAAACACGCCACAAAGTAAAAGATAAAGCAAAGTTCGCTTGAAAATATAAATGAAGTTTTTTTTTTTTTTGCTTTATCGATAAAAGGTATATCTATTTTATATACAAAGTTATTCTACAATTTCGGAGTGTGCTTTTATGTCAGGTGTGAGGAAACTTCTTCCCGAATGGGAAAAAGGAAACGAATGTTGAAAGCCAATACGCGACTGTTTTAATTACCGACAATTAAAACTTTCAGTTTTGCGCGACAGACAAGCAACGCAAACCTTTTTTTTGTTTGTTTTTGTGTGTGTAATAATCTGTCAAATCGATTTTTAAAAATCATCTTCCGAAAGTCCTTCATTTTCAATTGCTTTCGTTCTCTCGAAAGTGTATTGTAGTCGTCGCTCGACATACCTCTCGAACATTGTTAAAAACAATTATACTCCGTAACAGATAAGAAACAATTTTATACAAGCACACAAAAATCGGCGTCTCGCACGATAATTCTCGCTGATAACTGAGATCGATAACGATTTTTTTTCTTCTGCGCGTTAATCGCGTAAGTCTTCTTGTGTGCACGCCAGATTGCCGACTATCTCAATTATTAACGATCGCGCGAGGAAAGGGGGGGAGGGAAAACAAAAACCGTCGTTATTATCCAACGTCGCGTCAATCGAATCGTATTGTCGGATCGCAGCATTGCGAATTTCTTCCGTTGTTGGATTTGTTACACGCGCGTTTTTCATTATCGAGCAACATCGCATCAAGAGAGGGAGGAAGACAGGAAGGAGGATAAAATCGACGCGCCGCGCTTTTTCCTCCTCCTCCTCCGTTTCCTCCCCACCTCCGCGTCTTTTCATCTGACAGCGGAAAATGAAAGTTCGCGTACATTTGGCTAATGTATCTGGCATCGCACCTGCTAATTCGGGTCGTCGTCCTAAAATACGCGCGCGGTTTTATCGCGATGCACCTGCATCATCATTATCGTCATGTATCCTACCACTAGTATGTGTGTTTCACCGATGATGAATCTTACACGCGCGTTCTATCGCACGGTCGATCTTCCCCGCTTTGTCTCGGCGCGCGATGTAAACGCGCGCGACAAACCCGCGCCGAATGGAACATTTCGAAAGAGTAATTTGTTAGAAAGGTTGTTAATTTTGTATAAAGTCGCGCGAGCGTTGCACGTCACGTTGAATAACTGATTGATGTGTTGTTGTTTTCTTCGATATATTATTCAAGCGAGACGATTCTTTACGTCTTTCACCGCGAGACTCTTCAGAGAACAAAATTTTCTCTCCCATAAGAATTTGAGGAAAATTTTGAAGTTATCTTTCCTTAAATCATAAATTTTGACTAATATTATACTTGCGAGAACTTTTACAGAATAATTTTGTGTTAAAAGTATACAATAGCGCGCGCGCGTACGATATCAAAAATATGTTTTGAAAGAATTGCACGTGACGCGCGCGTGTATTGCGTTCGAAGACGACATGGAAATGACGGAAAAACACGATGATAGTTGAACCAGACGTAAACGTCAGTTGTCAAAGGCTCGGGAATCGTAACTTATGGTTACGCCGTTCATATTTTTTCCCACGTAACACTCGACCGACGATGTTTTATAGCGCGTGCATATAGACATGAGAGAGAAGATGAAGACACACGCTCTTTTTCCATCTGTGCCTCGCGCGGTGAACAAAAATAGATACATCAAATGGTGATTTTCTATCTTCCCGGTACAACGATTTTTCTTCTTCACGTATCTCTCACGAGCCACGAAATACTTTGCTTATTTTTATTATGTAGCGTTAAAACCATAAATGCGCGTGTTATTTCTGTCTGCGCTACTTGTCTCGATCTAATTAAAAATGAATCACCGCAACTGGGAGTGAAATAAATGTGCCAAAAATTTGTATCATTTTTATCTTAGTTACGAAAGAAAATTGTTCGTTGCAAAATCGCGCAGAATTCAAAATGAATATGTATTTCGATAAAACTAAAAGCACCCATAATTTGGACGGTCTCCTCCACATCGTGTGGACTTCAAATCACCGTCTCTTCATCTCTGATTAAATATGACAAGCTCGCACGCAAAAATTCGGCAATACATACGAGACTTAATTGGTCTTTGTATGAAAAAAAAAAAGAATCAAAATCAAATCTCGAGCGTTTAGAAAATATTCGGACGAATATTTTTATGTATCGAAAATAATTTTCTAGAGAGAAGACTGTACACAAATGTCCTCTCTCTCTCTCTCTCTCTCTATTGATTTTCCACAATAATCTAATCTGATGAATAAGTAATTAATTAATTGATTGGGTAATTAAATTTTGCAAAAATCAATTAGACATTAGTCACTCGAGATTTTACACGTTTTCACGGATAAACATCGCGAATTAAGTATTTTTCATAAATTTGCCGTCAACAAAATAAGTCTCTATCCCTTTTTAATTCTCAAACCGACTAAATTCACTCCTCGAAAATTCTCGCTGTCGCCCCCACTCACGTCGTGCATCGTGAATCGGGGAGGGGGGGAGAGAAAGAGGGGGAAATGACTCAGACGTGCGTTTACTTACATTGTTGCTTGTGCCTGGACTCCATGAGCATCATTTGTTCGTGCTTGTGCCACGCAGCGTCGGTAGTGTCGGTGCCGGCGATGCCCCTCGCCCCCGCGGAGGGTGGCTGGACACCCCCGCGTGCCCCACCGCCCCCGCCACCGTACTCCATAACGGCGGCGGCACCCTACTCCGCCCTTTCGCTGCTGCCCTCGGCAGTCCTCAGACGCTCACAACATGGAGCCGGCCCTCTCGATGCCGCACGATCGCTCTCTCCTATATTTTCTCTCTCCCTCTCGCACTGTGTTCCTCTTTCCACTCTCTTTCTTTCTCTCTCCCTTTCCTCCTTCTATTTGTTTTCCACCCTCCGCTTCACCTTCGACACCAGCCTCACCTCCTTCTCGAGCGATTCCTACGGGAATATCGGTCCCGGTCAGTCTCCGCGAGGGTGACTACTCCTTTGTAAGGGGAAAAAACACCGACGATCCGAACTGGAGAGCATCGAAACAAACGTCCAAACAACCCCGTAACGCAGTGTAACCTTTTCGTCGTTTCTCTTTCTTCTGCCGCGCGCGCGCGTCTTCTTTTCTTTCTTCTCCTTCTTTTTCGCCACTCGGCAACTCGGCCTCTCTTCTTTAGGAGCACCTTAAGTTTTTTTCTGTTCGAGGAAGCTCTCGAACGTATCGTTTCCTTGTTTCTCTTTACTTGGACCAGTCTCGCTCGTTCTCATACGAAAAATAGCTCTTATTTACACGCACGCTCGCGAATCGCTTCTTTGTTTTTTTTTTTTTTTATTTATATATATATATATATATATATTTATATAAGTATGTATATGTCTCGTCCGTTTCTCTCTCGCTCTCTCTCTTCCTCGCGTTTTCTTTTTTTTTATATATATACATATACTTTGTGTGTCTCGTGTATATTCGTTCACGCTTTCTCTCTTCTTCTTTCTCTCTATCTCTTTTTCTCACGCTTTGACTAAAATTCTACTAGCTTTTGGCGGTGATCCGTTGCGATTCTCTTCTCTCTTTCTTCCTTTTTCTAAATACATTTACATATACATATAGTGAGAGGATTCAGCCTTTGTTTTCTGTTTGTCAGTAGATGCGTACGTTGAAAAAGGGGAGAGTGGGGAGGGGCGGGAAACGAGAGGGTCTGTGTGTTCACTTCGCGTCGCTGTCAGCCTTCATGCTTTACTGGCGGCGGCGGGGTAACACAATGGTACCTGAAATCAAAATACAAAAAACATTAATGCATGACATTACGCGCCACGAGCGATTTATGCTCCGGCAGAATTTCGAAATATATGTTATCGACAGATATTACAACGTCACACACGTTGAAAATGTCGCGTTGTTATTCCGATCGCGTAACGTCAAAATCTTAACTCGATAGTAACAAGACGCCGGTTCTCTGGAACCTCGAAAGTTCACACATAAACGAATATGCGATAATTTTAGAAAAGGCTTTTTTTTAGTACACAAAGTTTTGTAAAATCACACATTTATTTAAAAATTTACGCGTGTGCATATTAAATAAAATTTAATAAAATTTGCGCGCGCGTGCGTGTACACGTGTGTGTACACGCGATAAGTGAGTTACAAAAAAGTCGTCGAACAAAAAAAAAATACAGAACTCCTAAAATTTTAATTCCAACTACGTAATCTCGTCGCGAGACGTTCTGCCGGATCGCTGTATAGCATGTAGCGCCACGATCATAAATTAACAATCCGAAAAGTAAGAAAATGGCCCACTGTCACGCGATGCTGAAGTACGTTACTATATACCGCCGCCGCGTGCGGATGTTATCGTCGAAAATCCCGCCGAAATCGTTGTAAAAGCGGCAACTAATTCGCTAATGCAACAAAGTTCATCGGTTTCGAGTAGCAAACTAGCAACGTTACATTAGCGGGGGAGGGCAGGGGAGGAGAGAAATTGTTGCAGACCGGCGGCGGCGGCAACATCCACACACCCGCAAACCTCCTCCGCAGATGCCGGTTCTCAGATGTTCGATTACGATTCACGATTCGCCTCGCGCGATCGTACTCTCGATATCTCAATAATTCATCGACTCCCTCCCTCTCTCTCTGTCTCTTTCTCTCTACTTCTTTCTACAAACTCTGCTTATTATTATCCCCCAATCGCATTCTTTTTACAATCGTGAACAAGATTGAATTTACGACCGAGTGTAATACGTACATTCGTCCCATTAAGGGATTCTCGGAATAAAATTCGTCACGTAGTAAAATCTGGGATATGGTCTTTAAATAGCAGATCGGGTCAGCTTTTCGAGCGCATTGATCCGATCCGTTGTCGCGCGGATTCGGTCTGACCGATAAACTTCGTTCACAGAAAGAAATCTCTCGCGAATAATTTTGTTCACTTATATATAACCAAGATTTCTTTCTTTTTTTTTTTTACATTTGTCACTCAATTGTATAATTATTCATAAAAGGGAGAAGCTCGAATAAGTCAACAACATGTTCTGAACTCGTTGGTTTTCGTTTTTTTCTCTTTCGGAAATGTTAAATGACTTCGATTTGAGAGTAAGAATTGAACGCAAGCCGAAAAGATCTCGCGAAATTTTCTCGCACTAATGCTTTCACGATGATGGCGAGTTTTCGCTGCCGGTCGATTGATCTATTTTCGGCGATATATCGCGGAGATGACGGTAAAAAGTAGCCGAGAAAAGGTCGCGGCGACACCTCCCGCAGCGGTATGAATGGCGATCACGATCGACCCTCTACACGCGAGGAAAACCCTTTCCTCTTTCCCTCCCTACCCTCCTTCAAAGCGGGTAATCGCGATAGCACGTCCTTATCTGGAATATTTAAATAGTCCCGTTAGCAAACCTGCCGCACACGTGCGTAGATCGTGTGTGGACATCGTGAAATGATATGTTGCATAAAGGATGATTTAGAAGTTTGAAACTTGGTAATCGTCAATTAGCGAACGAGAAATGGAATCGTAATGAAAATTATCGCGATAATTTCGAAGTCAACATTTTCACATCTGCGAATACATTTACTAGATCTGTAGATTTTTTAGTTTTATTGTTTTAAATAAAAAGGTAGAATTTTTTTTTTTTTTTAATTCTCTGCGAGACAAGTTGCTTCTACAATCGTCTTAAAATTCTGCAAAACAATATCACGCACGAAATATACAAATTTTTATTTAATATAAAAATATTCTAAAACAACTCTTTTCGAATTAACGAACGACTCGTTCCGCTGATCGACAATCGATGCAAGGATCTGAAATTAATATTTCAGTCGCAGTCAAAAAAAACTGGAGCGAACGGATTTACATGGCACGCGCGAGCAACCCCCCCGTACGACTGAATATTTAATACCGCCGGAAGAGTCACGTGCGGAAAATCATGTCGATCGTCGACGAGCATATCGTCTCTCCTTCCCTTCACCTTTCCCTTCACTCTAATGTTTTCCCGCGCGCGCATGTCTCCACGCACATGGAGAAACTTTTTTTTTTTTTTTTTTACGAAAGCGACTCTAACATGTCCGTCAATGAAAATGCGTGACGCACGATCTGCTATCGGGACACATTAGATTACGTCGTAACTTTAACACGAAGAGCTCGATAAACGCAATGTTAAATACTTAACATTGGCGTTTGTGATTCGCTAAATCTCACAAGCGCCGCAAACTTTCAGAGAACCGGAAAAAAAAAAAATAAAAATAAAACCCGTCAATCTTTACGCGTCACGCTGATAATTAATTCATTAGAGTTCGGTATTGTTTTTCTATAATTATCATGAAGCGCACTTGAATTGCACGCGCAACACTTAACAAGTTAAATTATGCTAATAACTTCAATTAATTTCGCAACAAATGTGTAACAATTATTATTACTCGCGCGTGTATTTTATATTCTCTCTTAGTTATTCATCAAATAATAATTGTAATTTAGTCACACTTTTTTTTAACTTGTTTTTATTTTTTTTATACCTCAACTTGAAACAACTTCAGTTAAACGAACAACTTTAATATAACTTGAACTACATAACTATATGTGATAAACACTTGAGAGGCAGAAATTCATTAAAAAAGTTCGAAATTCCACAAAACTGTATTCAAAAATTGTTTGAGTTCCGTACAATGAAAATTGTCGATATATCTTCGTCGCGGAAAAAAGAACTCTAAGAGTTGAATTCAGTGCGAAAATATGAAAACATCCAGATAATTTGGCGACACCCTTTATGCACTTCGTACGAACTCGTTCTCGCACCGATCGTGTAAGACTTTATTCAGTATATTTCGATCCCATTGTCAGCAACAACAATAAGAAAGAACACAGCGGTGCGATTTCGATGGATTTAAAAATAACAAAAAAAAAAACAAAAAAAACGCAGAAGCGGATTCAACGCGCGCGGATTTTCTTCATTTCGCGAACGAACATATGTTGCTCTCCAACGTTAGCCACGCACGTACCCGAAAGAGCTTTTGTTCACTGCCGCGCGCCGATCGATCGCCGAGGGATCGTGCAACATTGTGCTCCATAGAAACAGAACGAAGTGCTCAGGTTTGGGCCAGGTGGTCTTCGCCCTTCCCCACTTGACGCGCCGGTAGAACGGGCGGTTGGTAGAAACGCGAAACCCCGCTGCACGCATCAACAGCTGTTTCGCGTTATCGACGATCTGAGCAGGAAAATCTACGATTCACCCTGTATATGTGTGCGTGTATGCACGTGTATGTATGGCTATCGCGCGTATCGACTCGCCGCCGGGACGAGTAACGAATGTTTACGACGCTTCGACAGCGCACGGCG
>QVNW01005424.1:0-18162 GCA_014825475.1 Pseudomyrmex flavicornis | reverse complement strand
TCGATATGCGATATATATATCGATATGCGATATATATATCGATATGCGATATATATCGATATGCGATATATATATCGATATGCGATATTGATGATGTTTGCATAGACAAATCTTATTCCTGCTCAAAACGCTACTTATTGTTAGTATAGTAGTACTACTATTGCAACAAAAATATTTTGTATCGCGCTACCTTCTTCAATAGAAGGACATAATGTCGGAGCGGGAAAGAGGAGGGCGAATATTGCGAATAACACAGCAATAATATAATAAAACGAGATGAAAACAATGTGCTGTTAACTATTTCATGGACCGCGCGTTAAACGTAGGTTATCGAGAATAAGAAACAAAGTGTAAGATAGGACGGAAGATCTTATTTATTCAAGAGAAAAGTCAATAGAGGAAGAGACCATCGTGCTGTGTAAATCAATTCTGCTTCGCAAGCGTTACGTGGATAAAGTTGAAATAGATTTGAGTAGGAATATCTAGGAAAATGGGGGAAAAGGAGGGCAACGCGAGGAGCGAGGAGAGTGCGCGCATGGACGGGCTTGTTCGACGTTAAATTTTTCTCAGAATTCTGGAGAGCGAATTTTCCTTCTTCACCGAAGATAAAACGAGAGTCGACTCGAAAGTGGCGAGGAGAGCACAAGCGCCCGCGCGCGTAGTACGGCGCAGTTTTTTAAAGGGAGATGAATAAATGAGTACGACGACCTCGCAAAGTAACCCGGCAAGGTCCTGAACCAGTCGCCTACGGGCGATTTCTGTCACCGTTTCTTGCTTGTCCGCCATGCTACGCCATCAAATATTTCACGACGGAACGCGAGATACCGGTCTAGACGGACGTCTTTTGACAAATACCCGGAGAACGCGGATGTATAATCGTGTCGCTTTATGTTTCGCGCGCACGTGCAACGAACCATTAAAATACGGACGACGGACGGACAGTCGCCTTCCTTCCGCCCGCTCCTTTCTTACACTCGCTCTCGTTTTCCCCTCTTTTAATGAAAGACAAAAACGGAAATGTGGGTGATTCTCGTTTCGCAACTTCGTTTCCGTCGTAGTCGTAGCGACGACACTTTGGTTTCTTTTTATCGTGTCCACGATGCAATCAGTTCAGACATATTCAGGAAATCGATATTGCAGGAAGCCAATACAGACGCGCACGCTTTCGTTCGAACAGTTACACCAGTTCTTACCAGGTAATGTTAGTTGGTTCATTCAACAGGCTGAGAAGAGCCCTGGGCTAGTCCCGAGCCCGCGGCTTTGCCTCATTGATTTTTACCGGCTTTTCTTCGGGATGAGATACCGCGACCGCGTGCCCGTTTTGTTCTCCCTCATGTAACGCGATCATATATTCCGCTCACCTCCGGCAAAAGTAATAAAAATAATTCGTGTAAAAGAAAATTAAATTGATTAAATTTTTGGAAGGATGTTATTATTTCCACGTTGTAAACTTGACAACGTCTTTCGCGGATTATTACTCTCGAGTCTCGCACGAAAAAGAATATACGCATATCTCTGCGTACTCTTTGAAATATTTAAAACTTTTTCAAATATATTTTTATGTGTTGTATAACTTATAAAATATGCGACATTCAGCGCGCATAATTTTAGCTCGTGTTTCCATTTATTCTCTATTTCTAGTCTAGTCTAGTTTTTATTTTTATAATTTGCTCTCAAAAAAATATATCAATCACTTTTCTCTCGGCGCACAGTTAACCACCGAATGTCAAACTGTCAGTACGGAATGCATCACCGAGCCGAATTTGCACACACGATTCGCACGCTTGGCAATCAATCAATATATATATTGGAGAAAAAACATTAATAGTACTTAAAATGTTTCAACGTCGTCTTTTTAGGTTTCGGGTCCGACAAATTTTAAAAAATTTACATTTTATGTCTTACATGTGTTTTCCAACAGAACTGTCCAAAGGAATAATCCGAAAGTGTCAAAACTTTCGGCATCGTTAAATCAATATTTATAAAATATCAATAAATATCGAAAGATTCAGAAGTAAAAGAAGACTATATTCATAACATTTGCAAATCAATCTTAGATAAATTTATATTTAAAATAAGGTTTTTATGATCTCACAAATCCAAAAACATTTTTTTTTTTTAACTTTTAAATTATTACTCGTGAAATTTGATAAATTGTCTTATTATGATCAATACATACTATAAAAAAACGTGTCTCAAATTTTAATCTTCTGTCACACATTTCATTGACAATCTCAAACTCTGTGGTATTGAGAATTTCATTGAACTTACTAAACTACTTGAATAAATGTAACACGAAATAATATCAAGAGCTTCACGTATTACGGATTTACTGCACTTACATTCATTTTCAATTTGACCGTCACATCGCGTTCTCTCGAAATCGTGGTTAATAATTTATACTTATCCGTTCAGAGTGTGAGACGCAAACATGTCGCGGGACATGCACTTCGACGAAGCGACGGAGAAGGATAGAAGCTAACCATTTTAAGAAGTTAAATAAATAAGGACGCCGACTCCTCATCGTCTGGTCGAGAATAGCCTTCGGCTAGTCTCGTTTCAGCAGCGGTTTCTGCCCATTGATTTTTGTCCGTTTTCCCTCGCGAGTAAAACGACACGCCATTACACTACTATGGCAATTACGCGACTACGTTAAGCATTTACTACGTCGGCTTTATTATCACAGCCAACGTCGAGGCTATGCGCGCGCGCACGCGGCAGCTTTCGCTTTGCACACACGTACAACTGTAACGAGCAGTGCGGGAGCAGAGAGGCATTATAAATTCACACTTCCAATATTGTCACACCACGCTAGATTTTATTCTGAGCATTAATCATTAATTTACTGAATTACAAATACAAATGTTAGTCTTTCCGCATGAGAGAAAGAGAGAGAGATATATATATTACAGCACGCTTCTCCTCCGCAAACCGCGATACATCTCATCGATCTGCTCGCTTGTGTTTTGTTGATCCTACCTTATTTGTATCAGATCAGCCGTCCGATTTACGAGCCGGGTTACAAATTTTCTATGCGCAAACAAACGAATAACGAATTCATGGAGAATGGAAATTCCGGAAGTTTCTGTATTTCTATTCTTGCGCGCAGGGAAACACGATTTACTGGTGCCGACAATGTTAAAAAAAAAAAAAAAAAAAAAAATATGTATTATGCGAAAAATATTTTTCCGAAATACAAGAATTTTTTTTTGATATAAAAGTGTTATACGTTTCCGCTATATATATGTACATATTTGAGAAACTTGTTGGAATTAGTTGTGTGCGCCGCGTTCATATATACACTCGTTCAGACATCGCTGTAAAAGAATTAATTAACTCATAAAATAAAAACAGATAAAAAAACAAATTATGCATATTGCTGGATGTCAGCCGTATGAAAGTTTCCATTTAAAAGTTAATTTACTTGAAACTGCCACTTGGCAGGTAATTTTTGCATAACACGGTCCGTGTAATCCGTTACAAATACTTGGTAAAAGTTGCAATCACTTCGCCGGACGAATAATATGTATGTAAATTTATATCTATATCTATAACATCAAATAATACACCTTCGCCCATACGCGATGGCACGTAGAGGTAACGCGCACAGCGAAGAGCTAGAATTTTCAATGCTAATTTCGAACGTAGCCTGGTTGTTCAGCGGTCGTTGCCTCGTCGACAAAACCGTACTCCGGAACATTGTGCAAATGCAGGCGACCTCTGTCCGCGTTCGATTAAGAAGCAAAACAACGGTCCAAACATTGGCTTTGTATTCCTGATTAACGTTCCGATCCCCCTCACGCAAACCGCGAGCGCGCTCGTGTATTAAATATATACGGCACGGTGACAACGTACTACCCCCCTCGGCGAACGGGAGCACCGGTCGAAAAAGCCCGGCCCGTCATTCGCGTGCACCGACAAATTTTTGTTTTACTGATATTAGCAATTTTAACATGGCTGGCCGACATTGGAGAGCGCGAGAGTAAGCCGCAAAGCAGATTATCCCCAGGCCATCTTTTTATCTTTCTTTTCTTTCACCTCGTCTGTCTCTCTCTCGCCTCTTTTTTTTTTTTTTTTTTCTTTTTAATTTGTTCACTACTGTAACATTGTATAGTCCGTGTAGATGCGCCGTGTTTCTCGTAGCGGAAAATCTTTTAAGGAAAATCGAGGCGCTTCGAAGTGAGAGCTGGAATCAGCGAAGAAAAATGGCGAAATTTCATGACGCGCTCGGCCGACAATAGTTTCAGAAAAAAGTGGAAAACCTGAAAGTTTGTTTGACGTCTTCTGTACATAAGCGACCAAAGGGAATTAGGTTTCGTGCATTTTTGCTGGCGTACGCGAAAATATAAACGTTAAAACGTGGAAGAAACGAGGAGAGAAAAGAAGAAAAAAGACGAAAAGAGAGAGAGAGAGAGAGAGAGAGAGAGAGAGAGCGCGCAGCTGTCCCCTCACGCGCGGTATTACGTCAATCGGATTATTATCGTGATAAAAACAAAACTCCTTTTACAGGTAGTATCTGTCTGATGCTCGTTTGTCCGTAAAGCGTCGTGATATAAAAATATTTCAAGCAACACCGTACTGAATTAAATCGACTGTAAGTAATTACACTGCCGGGGATAGCTGGAACGCAATTCTCTGCAAGAGCTACGTATTATTTCGCTGATAAGATCCATTTTATTTTTACTCTCCCGCTTTTATTTATATACTCGTTCGCCGTTTCAACGGATCATTTTTTATTCTTAATTACGTAGTTCTCGTTGCCGACGTCTTCCTGCCTATTCTACCGGACGCGGATTCAAGGGACAACGAGAAATAAAAGAGCGGAACAAGTGTCTGAGAGTATGAAGTTATCTCGTTTTGAATATAACGTAAGATTTTCGAAGATATTCTCAAGAGGAGATTTATTCAAACGAGCACGGTTGATATGTGAACTGCACATGTCGTCCGAAAAGAATGTTCCTTCTTACACACACGTGTGGGAAGAGAGCAAAATTTTCCACTGCAAAAGAGGACTCTTCTTGCGCGTGCGAAGGAGGTCATGTCATTACTGTTATCAGCGGCGAAACGGCAGTCTATCAAATTCGCGCATCCGTTCCTTGCCTCCACTGTTCCGCTATTACGGCAAAACGGCGCATTCGAAAGAACCAAACGAGTTACATTTCCGGCCTCGATATGCGGAAACATTCCACGCGCCGCACGTGGTTCATTAAATAGAGTACCTCTAGTTTACTATCACGTGGATATGGTTTACCGTCGCAAAAAAAATAAGGATGTGAGGCCGAACTAGAGCAAAAAAAAAAAAAGAAGAGGAGGAGATCAAGAATAGAAGTCGCAACAAGGAGAAAAAAGAGAGGAAAAACATTTGCGGGTATTCGTGCGAGCGCACTAGCGCAATAGAGCGCTATAACGCGCCTCTCTCTTTCTCTCTCTCTCTCTCTCTCTCGGGATAGATGGAATGGTGGCGGCGCTGTGGCTCGAACGAGGGGTGGTTGGCAGAGGGACGAAAGGGATGGAAAACCGGGGTGAAAGGTGGGGTTGCCGCTCGATACCACTGCGGCACGGCCAAAGTCGAAGCTATACCACGAATCCCTCCGCCTCGCGCTCACCCTCCCTCTCTTCCTGTCTCCTTTACTCTTTGGTTCTTCTCATCGCTTCTCTCCTCGTTCGCTCTTACGCCCTGCCGCCGTGCTCGCCTTTTCCCTTCTCTCTCTCTCGCCTCTTGGTACGTGCGCACTATAGCAAACGGCCTACAGCCTTTGCCCGGTATCTACCCCCGAAATCTACCCGAGCAACCCTCTAACTCCGTCGCCTCCTCTCTCGCGCTCATCCGATCTATCCCTCAGGATCCCTCGAGGGGATCTACCGAATGCGCGCTCTTTAAACAACGAGACACCTTTCTCTCGACTACGTCTCAATTCTCGCCCGGAAGAAGCCCGATCTTGCCTCGTTTTTCCGGGCTAGTTCTACGCGCTAGTTCCGCGATCGGACTCTTCTTCTCTCTCTCTCTTTCTCTTTCTCTCTCCTCTCTCTCTCTCTTTCCCTTTCAACCTACATACTACATGCTAGTTTTCTTCTCTCGATCTTCGTGCGATGTGTTTTGTACTCGTTCTCTCTTCCCTCGCGATTTCCGCTCTCTGACCTTTCTACCACCACCCACAGCGAGATCGATGTCCGTTAACCCTATAAAAGAACACCTTTCGAGAGAATCGCGCCACTTATCATACATTTGTACACGACACAGCTATCAAGCAAAACGAGGTGTGAAATGAGCCGTGATATTGTATTTAACACACACACACACACACACAAAAGAAAATAAGATAAAACTTCTCTATCAATCATCAACAATCATCTGTAAAATCTCTCTTTTTCTTTCTAGCGATGAGCTTAATTTTGCTAAGAGCTGCGATCACAAGTATCAATGTATTTAATTAAAGCCCTGTGCTTCTCTCTATGTACATGATGAAATTGAAATCTCTTAGGTCGTTTATTAGCCGCTATACATGCAAGAAATATACGTTCTGTTACATTTTTAAATTAAATTATTACTTTATCTAAATCAGTTTTGTTTGCGTGAAATATATTATAACAAAAATCAATTTCTGTTAAAAATAAAAAGATGACACAAATATTTCTAATCACAAAATATTAACTTTTGTTTTACGCAGAACTTTTTGTTAAAATTAGAAATAGTCTGCCAGCAGATATATATATTTTTATACTTCGGTTTAATAATTTTATTTTTGCATATCAAAAACAGTTTTTTTTCTAGAAACTTACAAAACATGCGTGGTGTGTGTACTTGAGTATGTCTGATATGTCCTGCACATCCAATCATCGTGATCGTTTCAGGTTATACATACTGCTCTCGGATCGAATCTCACGATGCAAATTAAGTATAGTCTCCATGGTGTTACCGTATTAAATTGAATATGTTAAGCACGGCGGCAGCTGTGTATCAAAGTCCCATGGCGAAGTATGCCGCGCCGCAATATTTGGCCCTCAGGGTAGCGAGAGCTGTTTTCTTACATGAGCCAGAAAACACAGTGATCGTACACGATATACCTTATTTCTATTATGCGACAGACACAAAATATAGAAGCTATACGCTTAACTACTGTACGACACTCGGCAGGCGTATTTTACATATTTAATTAATAAAAATGAAAAATACAGTAAGGTAGATATAATGTACATACGTGTACGAGAAGAGTTACATATTTTAATTCGTAATAATAAAAAAAAAAACGTTATTTAGTTTTGATAATCCTAATCTAATATTAAAATAAACTGAAATGTGACGTAGAGTATATTTTAAAATTTAATTTAATACAATTTTTATCTGAAATTTTAGCCGTATATTATGATCGTATCTCTAGAACGTCCACGCTTTCAGCCCCTGCGGCGTCTTTTGAGTAGCAGCTCATTCGGTCTACATGTGCTCGGGGTGTTCTGACATTTGCATGATTTTAAAGTCATCGTGACTTAAATAAAAAAGTACGGCATAAATATTTCAATTTGACAGAGCGATAATATTTTTGTGAAGTATATTAAATATTCAAGTAAATCAGTATGTCTGTCGTAGATTGTAACAAACGATTGTTGATTGTTCGTCAAATTGATTTATCAATATTTCCAAGTTATATCGAGAGATTTCTTTGTTGCACCGAAACTATCGCGTTAAATTGATCTTATTAAGCACAGCCTAGATACAACCCTAACAGAGTATAATAACTGCGTTGTTTAACCCTCGAGGTATCCCCGGAGTCTTGTGCATTCTTACACGAAGTACTAAGCGCAAGTGCTTACACAAAGCTCTAGATTGTAATCCGAGATTTGCATAGAAAACTTCGTGATCGCGCGAGAAAAAAAGTATGTAAATTAATACACTTTGAGAGAAAGAGATCTGTGATTACGCTCGGAAGAGACGACAAAATGTAAAAAAAAATCTGATATAATCTGACGCAATTAACCAGCGACTGAACTTTTCTTCTTTATCTATTAACGCGATGCATAATGTCTTTATTATCATGTCTTTATTACCGGCGTGTCAACGTACCTATATTATGCCGAATTATGCGAGATAATTTACCTTTGCATTTTTTTTCGGTTAACGATAACAGAGGATCATATCAATGGCGTATGTTGAAAAAATCCGATGTAACGAGATACAACGTGAAAAAAAGCGTGTGTAAGAGAGAAAAAAATATTATTTTTCCGATGTTGCTTTGTATGTAGATACTGTGTAAATTTATTTTGTCGAGATGCAAACGTTAAAGTTATTTATGATTTCCACGTAGCTAGACCGCAAAATTTACACTGAATTATATAAATGCGGGAGTTATGGCCAGTGGCATAACTAGGTGAGCGTACACACAGTGCAATCAGCGCTTAAGTGCACTCTCCCTTGCGCTTCTCCTCTTAAACACATCTCCTTTTCAAAGCACGAGCAAGTACAAGTTCATTAGGATTAAAAAAGAACGGAGGATCCTGCTAAATTAATAACTTGTACGTGAATTAATGAATGCGTTGCGCCTCAGAATTAATTTTGCAGCTGTCTAAATTATAACTTCGCGCGATAGTCGTCAAAGTAAGTTAGAAAATTCAAACATAGCGTTCTCTCCTAGAGAGAACTATTGGTATGTTTTTACAATACACATAAATTTGTGTGACAGAAAGTGCTCTATTTTAGTTATAAAGGAAGAGTTTATCGATTAATTGCAGTAAGATCGAATTTCTTTCTTACCGTTCTAACGTCATATCATATCGCGTAGCAATATTTATGTAGCAAGAACTCGCAAACATGATACACAAGAATCCGATACCGGCTAGTATTTCTTTCATAAATCGCGCAAATATCAGGGAGATTTTAAACAGCGCGAAAACTTGACAAACGTGATCAGATGGGACGAAATATATAGTAAATATGATATTGGAATAAATCAGAAAATATGTAATACTAATAATATACTCGAGAAATGAATAGTTTTTTTTTCGGAAATATAATAAATAGCTTTTATCAGAGCGCGCGGGAAGTTTTGACATTATCGGAATTTTACTTTTTTTTTTTAAACTGTGCAAACAAGTGCACGAAGAGATAAGAAAGGTGAAAAAATATACAGTACATTATCTTTAACGTTGTTACAAAAATATTTTAGTTAATATTTTATGCAGTGTTTTTCAACGTGTGTGTGTGGTATTATATCATATATATACATGTGCATATTATATACGTATATATTATATACATATATAATAAATAAATAAATATATACATGTATACTTGTTCTTTATTCTTATATAGTTATTATTATTTTATAGTTACTATTATAAATTCGCGCGTCACAGCGCGATATACTTAGCAAAATATATTTGAAAATACGCATTCAAAAATAAATATATGTTTCTCTTTCTTTTATTATAATATGTATAAAAGTTTGTTATATCAATCAAATTTGATTGCTATAATAAAGCAAATAGTTAAGTAAAAATTAAAAAGCTGTACTAATACTTAAGTGAAAAGTAATACCAACGTTTAATCGAGAAACAAATTTACTGTATATAGACGTGTGTGTAATTATATACCAAAAGGTAGAGTATTTTTTTTATAGATACAAATACTTTTTATACCAAATATTAAAATACAGTCGTTCTCTCTCTCTCTCTCTCTTTCTCTCTGTTTTAATATTGTCCGATTATAAGTAACTTTGTTCAACACTGAACTATTTATATGAAGCTCAGTTATTATCGGCAATTATTAACTATTTATCTGAAGTCTGTAATTTAATATCTGATTCATACGTCTCGTTACTTTGCCGAGATAAACTATAATATACGATTAATGATACAGAGTATCGACAAGCAAATCCGTTTTTTCTTTTTTTTTTTTTGCTTGCACAATACACGAGAAAGAGAATAGTATGTATACAGCAACCAAAACCACGAATGGCAAGAAAAGGAAAATAAAAACGGCAAATATAATAATGAAACATGTCACCTCGTTTCTGGTTCCGAGTTACTTTTTTGTTCCATCGTTCTAAGTTTTTCCATATTTAAATTTTTTTAGTCAGTAAGAAAGGGAAAAAGAGAAGAAGAGAGAGATTTTACAATTTCACAATTTATATAAAATTTAGGAATTGTGTCAAGCGTGAAAATTTTGATATATGTATGTATAAGAGAATATTTATGTGTATATCTGTATTTTATCGTATTATTAGTTCTCTAAATTAACTTTTGATCTGTTATTCAGAGGCTTTTGTGTTACGCGCATGTTATCTTCTTTGGCCATTCTATTTTAAAATCAAATACACAATATATGTTATCGTACAGAATTAAGGCGCATTAATATTCGTCAAAATTCTTTCTCACACAAATGCAATCGAATTGTTCTACATTGTAAACTCGTTTGCGGATATGCTACTGTCATATTACATAATTCTATTATATTTCTCTATGACATATCGGAACAACAAAATTTCTGTCATATTTAATAATCTAGTTCAAGAAAAGACTGCAGAATAAATTCTCTGAAAGTCACTTTTCTTTTCTCGTTTCTCGGAGAACATTCAAGAGATAGCCTGTGTGAGTGTATGAGTTGCGCGCGCGCAATTATATTTTAAAAATTGTTATAATCAACAGAATGTCTGTTTACGCGATAAGAATAATTTCTTGAAACAGAAACAAAAAGTCAATGCGGTCAATCAATTGATATCATGGTCTTTCCAGGGGATTCTTTTTCACCTCGTACTGTAAATATTTCTCGTTGATTGCCATTGTTCGAGTTTGTTAGACTTGGACCGGAGGGGTTCTATCTGGAAAGGCGTGCGCGCGCGAGAAAGGTGAAACACAGGAAGAATACAGAACGATAAGTTTTTTGATGAAACTTCCGTCGGAGGTGCCTGAGGGAGAGCGAGACTAAAGAATATCTTTGCCGATCTTCGAAGAGAGGAGAAATGAGAAAGTTCCGCCGATACTGTCGTTATTTTCTCCCATCTCTCCGCCTTTCACGATTTGTTCTTTCCGTCTCATTACCGAGCAGCGGAATATATTGATTCGTTAAGACATTGACGCGGAATATAAATCATGGTCGAAAGTCCGCACTTCTTTCGGGTTCAAGTGTTAAAACTCCTCTCGGCTCCTTCTTTTTCTCTTTTTCTATCTTTTTTTTTCTTTTACTATTTTCTTTTTCTCATTTCACAAGAACGGTCTTTAGCTTATAGTTATTTAGTCGGAGATTTCTTTCAAAGTTCCGACGGACGTGTCGAATAAGCGAGATATATCGCGTTCGTTTTACTGTACGAATACGCGAGAGGATGCGGCATACGAAATGTAGCAAACAAAAATTAAACTCGAGGCCCAAGCAGGATATTACATCTTTTTCTCCGAGAAAGTATATTTCCGCGAAAACTCTCTCTCTCTCTCTCTCTCTCTCATTCTTTCTTTTTCTCAATGTATATCTATGTATATATATATAGATAGAGAAAAATGCAAAAGTAGCAACGAAGATTCTTGCAATTTGCATAATTTATCGAGTACCACGGGCGAAATCACTCTTATATCATTCACGAAAAATGAGGAAGCTGAGGAACGACAGGATGAAAAATTGTTGGTACACAGAATTACCTTTTCCCACACTCTTCGGAGGTCTCTAGAATCTCATATACTCGCGGCTTTTTTCTGAAACTCATCCTACGTGGCAAATAGCGCGGTACTTAAGAACATTAACGATGCATGAGCTTATTTTGGAGAAGAGATATTAAAATAGATCTTTTTCGCGCGCACATACATTCCCAGCGCGCACACGCCAACTTCTTGCGGGATTGATCAATAAAAACGGTGTTTTAATCTTCGAAAAAAAAAAGAGAAGCGATTCGCGAAAGATTTGATTATTACTCGTTATTCGTGAAAAAGCACCGAAAAATAACAAAGTTGTGTATTCATTTTTACAAAAGATACATAGACAACCCACGATTGAAAAACCATCACTTTGTCACGTAGCGTTCCGGAAGAATCACGTTGTTGTTCTACTCGCGTTCATGTTTTTCGCGTACTGCTGTCCGCTATCTCTCGGAGAGCAAGCCAGCGAATTCACCGCGTATATCATACGACCTAATTTGCCGTCGCGCAGCAAGCGGACCGACCTCAATCGAAAATCGATCAAATTCAGTTGCTGTCCTAACTTTTTCCAGAGTCGCGAAGACTCGTCTTACCTGTATCGCGAGTGCAACTCATTCCGCGCGACGTATACACGTGTAAGGGGGAAAAAAATGTATTCAACTCTTTCAGATCTCTGATAGACTATACGAATGTGCAACTTCTGAATAGAAACCAGACGATTATCAGAAGCAAAAGCAGATTTTCCGACGAGTTACCTGTTAACGAGAGATTTCCCCCTTCGCAGAACTTTGCCAGAAAAACCGGCTGGCACGGAATTAACAACGTTGACAACGAGTGTCAAACGCGGCGGTAACTTGCTGATGCGAACATTTTTTTTTTTTTTTTTTTACCGCGATATGTGATGCGCGAATTCGGGTTGAAAGCTGTGTGTGTACACAGCTTGAACTGTACCGACGGCGCAAAGAACGCAAGCGAAAAAAAGCGAAAAGGGCAAAGCTAGTGGCCAAGAGGCAGAAACAGAAGCGACACTCTTTCCCAGTACTCAACTTACCCGTAGCAAGCCTTTCGAGATTCGCTTGGAGAATGTTTCATAGCGAGGGTGGATTTCTGCAAAAGTAACGGCGTAATTTTGCACTGGTGTATAGGACGACGACGAAAAGTTGAGAGGTTAAAACACATCTCAGACAGTATTAAGCGAAGAGAGAGATCAATAGAGCAACAAAAATTGAGAGCGATATTTTTGAGAGCGTTGACATGCAACAACATGTGAAGTATGTGCGAAAATTTTTATAAATATGTAATATTTATTAAAAACACACTTTTAAGAGTGTATATATAAAAAAAATAAACTCAAACAATTTTTGTTTAATATAGTCGGGGAAAGAAAAAGGAGAGAGGAGAAATTTACGCAGATACCTATAATAAATTTCGTTTTTTTTTTTTTTTTGAAATGTGACGGAAATAAAATCGTCTATTAAACGTCAACACAGGAATATTATTTTATTCTTTCTCTAGAGAGAGAGAGAGAGAGAGAGAGAGACGAATGCACGCCGGTGTGTCGAAATAATTTTTTTTTCTTCTATCCGGCTTTCACCCTCCCCCCGATTCTATTCGAGTCATAAATCTATAGATTCATAGCTTTATAAACTCATAAATTCGCGAAGATATAGATCAACAGCTTTACAAGTGTGCGCTACAGATAGATAGAAGGCTGAGGCGAAAAATACTTGCGCTGTGACATCAACGACGAAATAAAACATTGTGTTCTATCAGTGTTCTCGTTGATCATTGTTTATTTCGCACCACTTACTACATATATATTGTCGACATCACGGTCACAAATTGACGGGAATGAAAATTGATTGTATAAATTACGAGATGAGAAACGTGGTTCGAAATCTTGAGAAGATTAAGAGGAGATTAAAGAGTCGAAGAGACTATCTCATCGTGGATGAGACTAAAACATTGAGAAGACGAGGGGTAACGAATGAAAGTTCAGGATTGATAATTAGGATTGAAAGTGCATGGTGGTATGGAAATTTAGGGTTGGAAGTTGGAGTTTGGCAGTTGACAGCTGAGCCAGAGTTGAAGTAGTGAACGGAGAGACTCGAGTGGAGAAGAGCCGAGATGTATACTTTACACGAGACACGTTGAGGGTAGCGCACTAACGTCACTTGGTGACGAAACTTGAGAACTTCAGAAAAGAACTATCAAAGAACTATTGCGTTTACCGATGTTGATTCTTATAACGTATATCGTACGTAAAGAAACGTATTACACGATCGTGTAGCAAGACCTGAATTTTTTTCATACTTTGCTTGTCGCGCGCACTTTTTTCAAAGATAGTACTAAGGAAAACTAGTAGTAGTAAAAACTATTTTCTTAGTTAAAACATTTCTTCTGAAAACAAAATAGAACAAAAATAGAACAAGTTGTTTTTTAATTGCTCTCTAGAGTCTAATGAAGGAACACAACAAAGGATAGAGAAGTGATATACTATCCTGAAACGCCACCGGATCTTTCAACTATCCGTAGAAATTATCTTAACTGAAGAGCAACGTGTTCTCTGTGGTTGCGCGAGTTTGTCGCCTAAATTAATGACTTTCCGCATTTACCTCTTCGTTATCTTTCTCTCATGTATCTTCAATCTCTTTTACACGCGGTGACGTGTCTCTCTCTTAAACGTTTGCAATCTGATCAGATCCGTTCAACCGATTTTCGCGCTTAAAATAACTAACACAAACGTTTGATTAAAATCGGTTTTGATTCAATAATAAAAAAAAAAATAAAAAAAAAAAAAAAATCCGTCTGAACCTTTGAAAATATCGGAATATTTATTATTCGCGAGTGCAACTGTTACACACGCCACAAAATATTCATCCCAGCAAGATACGGCCGGTATTTGCCATAAACATTTTCCGCGAAATATACCAGTGCATATTTGCGAGAGAGAGAGTATTCGCGAGTATTCGCGAGGTGCTCAACGCAACGTAAACCGCGCATACGTTTTGTCTGACTGAACGGGTACGCGCGCGTGTATGTACAACGTGTTAGATACGCTTTACAAATTCTGACTGTTTTAAAACATGCGTGAACTGCGCATACTTTTGCGCAAACAAAATCGCGCGCTTCACGACCGATGTTAACAAAATCTCTGGCGACAATATACCGACAGACTCGTCGTGTGTAAACACGCGCTGCGCACGTATATATGTGTGTGTGTATATATATATATATATATATAGTTTCAACAATTGGTTGCTGCGAGCAATTGGTTGCCGTGTAACCGAGTCGCTTCTCATTTTCTCAAGACCCGGGTGCGCTACGTTCAACTTCTCTTTCTTTTGCGCTTTCCTTCACGCGCAAAACTCTTTGCGCCGTATTCGTATTCCGTTTCTCTCTCTTAATGTTCCGCTTTTGTGCTGTAAATGAAATCTCCGTGTCGGGGCATAACGTTCAGCCTCGCACGGAGAGCATCGAATATCTCTCTGTTGTGTTTAAAATGCACCGTGCAATATTGGTGTCGTCATAGCCAGAAGCTGCTGCTTGTGCCGCTGCTTTATTTGTGAGAACACCGAGTCCTTTTTTCCTCCGAAGAAAATTCACACACACACACACACACACACACAAACACACAAACAACGTGTTTCATCCGTATTTCTTAGTAAAGCAGGTGTAACGTTTTTTGCATAATGCGTGCTCGCGTGTTAAATGCAAGAGAAAAATAATATACAGAGCTAGGAAGAAAAAAAGGAGAACAAAGAGAGAATGTTCTTTAGAAAAGCGTAAGCCAGAATTTTTTCTCGCGAAGTAAACAGACGTCTCCGTAAAAGAAAGAATGAGAGTCTCGAGATCAGTCGGAATATTATATCGATTTGTTGAGATAGCACGTAGTTTTACACCGCGAGCCGATAATTCAAACAAAAAATCACGAAGGTCGAGCAGCTCTCGTATATTTGCATACACGAGGAAGATCCGAATCTTGACGCTCAATTTATACTATTTTCACGGAAAGTAGCGAGAAGACAAGGCGCAGACAATAAAGGAAGAGAATAAATCGTTTACCGTTGGAGACACCAGTCGTGAGCGGATCTTCATGGTTCAAGAGCATTGCGTTTCTCCGCAGCTTCGCGGACGCGCGCGCGCGCGCTTGTGCACACGCGCGTTACTCCTTTTCTTCTTATAAAATATATCACACTGCGTCTCCACGCTTCTATGGTTCGTTCGATCCTCTTCCTGCGCTCCTCTTTCCCCTGAGTTTACTTTTATCGCGAGAAATATCAGGTTTCCCGCCAACACCTCGTGCAAACACGAGAGACACTTGCGCCCAGGTATAAGCGGCGACATTTGCTCCTTTTTCATGTCCCTCTGACACTCGTTCCGTGAAATTTCTTACTCCCTTCGCGCGAGCGCAAAACTCCTCGCAGAGCCGTTTACGCTCTGCGGTCGCGTCATCGGGTTTGCACCGAGATAATAAATATCCGATCGTATGAGCGCATACGCAGCTGCGAGGAAAATAGCGCCGACGCGTCGTCGTCGTGTTCAGTCAGTCGCTAACTTCGAAACCGCTATTTTTAGCCGGCAACATCAACAACAAAGAGAATGACTTATGCATTCGATCTCGCAAAAAGTGTGTAACGGTGACATAATTTTTTTTTTTTTTTTTGCCAGCGATTCGAGATACAGAGAACAGCATTTCTCATTATTTTACGCTCCGCGTACAAAAATATTCGAAAATATATACTCGTGCACGCCTATGTGCTATCTGCGATTTGTATAATCTGCATATATATCTAGCGATAATGGAAATTTCTCACTCTTTCGCGAAAGTTTCTGTTTCACGGCGCTCAGCAAAAATCTGCTCGCGACGCATTTCAAGTTATCTACCTTTTATTTTCGAAAAAATTATATATAAAAATACACATAAAATGTTTGTTTCAATTATACTCAAAGGCGTTTTCATTAAAAGTTATACCGATATGATAAATGTATGTTCATATATCAGTCTAGAACACACACCATTTAATCCGGATGCGTCAAAGAGTTTTTTTTTCGCGCAGTTACTTCATCTTCTACTGTTAATTATTTCGCGAAGTGATAAACAGGTTTAACGGTATACATTACAAAAATTGCGAACTTGTATCTCGCGCTAAAGAGATTAAAACCTACTGGCGGAAAGTATACATAATTACGGAATAAAGTACTAGGTAATTGCCAGGCTGCATGTAGCACCTATGCGGCCCCTCTCTCTCTCTCTTTTCTCTCTATCTCTTTCCCTGGGCGCCGCACGTTAGTGAAAAAGGGAATTATATTTTCGTACTCCCGTGATTTCAAAGGCGATTCAGACGGGATGATTAAATCAGAATGATACATACACGTACGTCGGGGTAAAAAGCCAAAGGCGTGAAATTTCGCGCACTACTCCCGCTCGTCTTCCCCGTTCCGCATTCCGTATGTACATTAAGTTTATAACGTAAAGTCAACCTAAAGCAGTAGCGAGTCCGACGAATACTATGAAAGAACGTTCTTTATCGTGAAGAATCTTTTGCTCCCGGCTGTGCCATAATAGAATTCTAAAGGCGCGCGACCGAACTCGTAATTTTGACAGTCGCAATAGAAAGAGGACGTGTAATATTTAATTGCGCTAATTTTACACCCTGATGTTATCGTTTGTCACATTGTTTTCGTTCGCTGGTTTTCTTCTTTTGCACAAAAGAAAAGACACTGAGTTTTTTTTTATCTGTCTCGCTTTTTTAATTAAAACTTTTCAACCGGAATGTATTTCGAAAACGGCGGCGGACGTACTCAATTTTCAATTTAAATAAAAACCAAAAATGACATAGAGTTTCGGAGACATTTCGCTTCGAAATACGAAAGCATTTGCACAAGAAGAGCATTTCCGAGTTTTCGTTTCTCGCGAGAACATTCCTTTCCGCAAACTACAACAGTAACGTTATAAACTGAGAAGTTTCATGCATTATTCGCCATTCGCGTTTACTCGCGCGATAATATCCAACCTGATAAAGCTATAGTAGATTTATCGCGCTGTATTTTCATACATTATTTTTACGGTCTTGCGTATTCCTTCCTACAGTACTCTTGCAATTCAGTTAAAACTGTTCTGTTTATAGCTCCGTATAACTATTCGGACCGATCGATTTGGAATGTTTATTATTAGATTGGAAGATGCAAATATCTGACATTTTCGAACGGGCTTAAAACTGAAATTGAGTCAAATTTAATTTTAACCGAGAATCCCGGCTTCTTTGAATTCATCTTAGACTTTTACTTGCATCTCAAAACTTACTTGCCGTAAGCATGGCTCCTCGATACTTGCGCGGCCATCTTGGATTGATGACGTCACAGGCAAAGAAAATACGCGAAAGTTATGTGCACTTTACGCGTGTGTGCGAAAATAAAAGATTATTTCTGTATAAACGTACGTGGAATCAATAGAGAGCACACTCGTAAAATATACCGGAAATTCTTCTTTCGATTCGACAACAAAACCCAGGCCGCACAATGGAATCGAAACATGGGCTTGTC
>QVNW01005420.1:0-11004 GCA_014825475.1 Pseudomyrmex flavicornis | reverse complement strand
GTCAAGATGTGAACCTAACCGACCAATATTTTGACTGGTTAGGTTAGGATTGGCTTTACATCAAGGTCGATTAGGTTAGGTTAGGTTAGGTTAGTATTCAACTCACGCGGGAAAAAACTTCAATCAAACAACGTAACCTCCGCTTTTTTTTTTGAGTCGATAAAATATGAACGTACGGGTGCCCTTTTTTCAATTATTTTTACGATTTGTAAAAAATGTCGTAAATATGTTTTTTTACACACAGATTTTTAATATTAATGGAGTTTAATCGGTTTTCGTTTTTTTTTTTTTTTTTTTGAAGCAAATTTGTGAAATGCGCGAGGCTGGATAAAATTGATTAAATAATACAATAGGAAGTCACACGGTGTGTGCGCGCGCGCTATGCACATTTTACCTGCGTCTGGCAGCATTATTGTTGCTATTACGAAATAATCACAACGCATCCGGGGTCCTCTCTCTACGAGGCATTGTGTTCTCTATATTCATGTCAGTATTATAAGTCAACGCCTGACGCTAACTGTGTACAACATTGCTGCATTATCGGCTCACGTTACCGCGATGCGATGACAGAGCACCTTATGCCGCTCTCGGCAGTCTTGAAACGACCGGATGATAAACGGAACATTGCCAGGTCATCGGTATAAAGGGACGAATATAATTCCCATTTTTCTCAACTAATTCAGTAAAAAAAAAAAAAAAAGTGCAGCTGTGTTAAGAAGAGAAATGTTAAATATAAAATAACGTATTTCAATGATAATCATAGATAACTATAATTTTTTGCTGAAACTCCATGAACAATAATGTTGCTCTATTTACGCACAAATATATGTGCGTACAGTTTTTCATTATTTACTTATTGATAATTTTGATGATTATCTTTATGAAAAAATCTTTATGAAAAACCGTGCTCTGACGTTAATCCGCATATTATGCGCGCGCTTCTCAAACAGAGATAGATTAAAGCACGTGCCGTATAATTCCGTAACGGTACGGAACTTTTAAGGCGCGATCTTTCTTTCTTATCGCGACAATAAAAGCTGAGCGCACCTGCCGGCTAGATACTGTACGCACGTGCTCCGGTTAAATAGCAAGCGGTGTAATATACATATCTTTCTCGGGGAGCGCTTGCTGGCGGAACAAAAAAAATGTTACAAAAATGGCAGCATAATTTACAATATTGTTTTATCAGAGGCGAATTCCTGCGAGCTCTCTTGCGGAGCTCTCATGACCGCCGTAAAACAGCCATCGTGTAAAACCTGACGCCAAGTTTGCGCGTAATTTTAAAAATAACTCCGCGCGAGAGCACGCAGATAAACAAAACATTTTTGCTGGTGCGGTTTTTCTGAAAAGATCGCCCGCTGTGCAGATCTGCTTCTCTACGCAGATAATTCTATTCAGATGTGTAGTGTCTCTCTCTCACGGAAAAATGTGTGGTTTTGTGAAATTTGAAATGTAACAGCATTGACATCTCGTGTCTCGTGCGAGGCTACACATCCACGTATATGTTTATAAAAAGGAAATAGTCTCCTCCCTCTGTTTCCTATCTACATTTCCGTTCCTTGCTGAGACAATATTTGTTCATTCGTCAGAATACGGATCTAGCCGCGCACTTCTCACTTGGAACCCGAATGCGTTATGCATACACACACGTACGAGCGCGCATTTTCGCTAGATAACACCACACCGCGCATATCTAGTAGAAACAGGTGTTTGCTCGATAACGCGTCAAGGTGTCTGATTCTGCGTGATCTATACCATTGAAATCTCTGCCGCACGAATTTCACAATATATATGCAATCCTTCATATAATCGCTAAATTACGTTCTAGCACGCAAACGCGATTAAGTGTGATTAAAGAATTATAGTTTGCTCTTATAATCTTATCTTGCACGACTTTGCACGTTTTCGATTTGAATTTTTATAAAAAATATTCTCTCGATATATATTTTTGTAACAAATATCACAAATCTTACATACATAATCTCTCTTTTTCTCTCTTTCTGTACATATGAATAGAACGAGTTAAATGTATCTCTCAAGAAATTATAAATGCACGTATTCACACATATGCAGTTTTATAATTCGAGATTTTTCGATCGCTACTCTGCCGTACCGTGTCCCGTTACAAATGGAATCACTCAAGATCGGAAATAAAATCGACCCATTTCTTTTCGGAGATATGAATCAACGCGTGTGGGGATGAAGTCTGGAAAATCGACTACATTACAGACTAAACGTTTTCAAGCACATCGAATTTCAGCCAGCTTGTTATTTCTTCAATGCTTTTTCTCCCTTTCTCTCTCTTTTCATTCCGGATATTTCACTTTATACTACGGAGCGCACATATGTTCTTTGAATACATATTAGAAATTTCTAATAAATAGACAAGTAACTTATTATGGTCTTTTTTTAATGAATATAATAAAAGTTATATTCATGTGCTCTCTACATAATCATTTTCTTTATCTCAAAATACAAAATAATAACATCAGTTTTATATAACTGTAATTTAATAATAGTGTGAGCAAAGTACAATTTGTCGATACATCAAAGTTGATCGATGCTCTCTCGATAGACGAGACTGCATGAAAGAAACGAATAAAAAAGGTCTTTTACAATATCGTGTTACCGCGTTTGGAGATTGTTCAAAATAAAAATTGCAACAATCGCGCTAACGAGCTAGATCAAAATATGATAGCGTTGAAAAAGATAAAACTGTAAAACTGACAGAAATCAAAAAAATTGGAAAAGATCAGAAAAGAGATAAAAATTGAAATGTCAAAAATTTAAAAATTTTTTGATCAAAAATATGTTTATTGGAAATGTAAAAAGTGTAAAGAGAAAGTAAAACTTCCAAACGTAATTATAACTTATCAATTTTTCTACCTCTCTCTCTCTCTTAATTTCTTTGAGAATAATTCCAACAATCGCGAATACTTCTGTAAAATTTCAAATATAATTTTTGTGAAAAAATTTTTTGTAATTTGCGACACCTAATTAACAAGAAAATAGCTGTTGAAAGCATTGCATAAAACTAAAGTTTTCAGAAAATATTTTGGATAAACAAAACATCGATTCACTACAAACTTTAGATTATGATTTGTGTAGCAATTGTAAGAGAATAATCTGACGCAGAGGCAAATTGTGTGACTATTAGCATATAGAAATCAACCTATCTAGCTGTAATCAGCGGACATGTAAACAATCCCGGAGGAAGAATGGATGGTGAAAGACACGAACTTCTCCTCGGCGCGTTAATTTGGTCAGTTCAAGCAAATTAATGACGCGCTGCAATTAGTCGAGTTTACGCGATGGCCAAGTCCGTTTGCATTCATTCAGAGAGAGAGAGACAGAGAGAGAGAAAGAGAGAAAGAGAGAGAGAGAGAGAAAGAGAAAGAGAGAGTGTGTGTGTGTCGTGTAGTCGTATCTATATGTACCTATGTAGTCGTATCTATATGTACCTATGTCGCTCGGAATTTGTCAACGAGAGCGACGATCATCTGCCAATTAACTTTCTCCGCCAATTAACCAATTGCCGATCGACACAAGAAATAGATTTTTTGCTGGACGCGATCCAACCGTTTTGTTATCAAGAGCCAATGTCGAGCGTATATACCGAAATGTCAGTCGCGGGATGATTTTCATCGAAGAAAATTGATTCGGTCTTAAATTGTTAAAAGATAGATTGTACAATCTATCGTTTTTTTTATCTTACTCAATATATACACACATATATATATATATATATATAGACGTCCATTTTAGTTACAGAATCGTTCAAGATAGCTCGATAACTTTCTCCGACTGAAGAATCCGGTTCACCGGTCTGCTTGCGATGGAAGAGAAAATTGATGCCGCGTTATCTCCGCGATGCGTTTTCCCTCTTTTTCATTGTCAGCGTGATCGTTTTTCGCGAATTTTTCCGATCCTTCGTTGCAGCAACATAGAATACGTATGTATGTGAGCGTATACTATATATACAATCCGACATGAATTTTAAAAAAGCCAACCGTCTTCCCCGTTCCCGTGAGAATAGATAATGGCGCTCTTGTAGGATCTCGGTCTGTGCTTTTTTCTTTCTCTTTCTCTTTCTCTTTTTCTTTTTCTTCTTCTTCTTCGTTTTTCTTTGTGTCCACTTTTATTTCTCCGCTGTGCGGAATGAAAAGAGTGTTGCTCAGGTAGTGGAAGTGGACCGGAAGGTAGATTAAATTGAAGAAGCCGACAACGTCAATTTCCAAAATCGTTCACGCTTAACTGTCATTTTCATGGACGTCGTCTTTATATCGCGCCCGCGCACGCCACGGGAGATTGAAAATATTGGAAATTCGTTTTTTCTCTTCTACGTTACACACACACGCGCGCGCACGCACACAGAATAGCGCAAAAATAATTTTCTTTAACGTCACTTCGAATTCTCGCCCCTCCCGTGTTCTGTAGCCGCACATAATTTAATTCATCGAGAACTCGTTTCGCACAACTTTGCGCGCGATCTCGTATCCGTTAATTAAATATTGAAATTTGCTGGAATTTTATCTCGGCGCTTGTACTGCCTCACAATATGTGAAAATTGAGTATCTGTATTTATTACATGCAATATGCAACTGTACGTCGTGAAAGAAGAGTGACAAAGATTTTTTTCAGAGATCATGTAAATGCGCGAACAAAGTTTGCACAGTCTAATTAAATAAAAAAAAATTTTTTTTTTAAAGAATTGATTTTCAATGTCACAAATATGTGAGTAGTCTAATTGGTCGATTATGATAGAATATACAAAAAAAAAGAATATAAAAAAGAGATATAAAAAACGAACATAAAAAAAAGGATATGTGTCTACTAGATCTATAACTGATGTAAATTCAAAATCACGGTGTGATCCAATACACGGTGTTAATATCCAGTTGAATGACCAGGCGCATCTCCCAGTACATGAAAATTGGCAGGTTCCCAACGCCAGTTGAATATATCGATTTATATCGAGTTAACACCCGCTAACGAGAGAGAGAGAGAGATAAATCCTGCCACTCGTTATTACCGCAGGCGATAATAAGTCACGACGCAAATGGTAATAAGCGGTGTCACCTAAATCTGCGGGATAGCTGCGCGCGCTACTCGCACGTTGAAACATTGCCAAAGTAGACGTTCGCAAAGTATGATTGAATACATTTACGATCGGAGTTTTCCGTTCGTCGCGTGTAGGAAAAGTTTTGCGATATCGATATCCGTAATTTATCCAAAGCATTTTTTCAATATCAGTTTAACATCTCTAACGCGAACAAGAAAGAATAACACAACAAGCCGAAAACTGTCAGCGCGACGGAAATGTAAAAATTTCGGAGATTACATTCGAAACTCAACATACACAGGGAAAAATTAAATTAAAAACTTTAGTTGGAGTAAATGGGACGAGTAAAACCAAAAAAAAGTTTTCCCGAGAAAACGTAAGACCGATTTGTTTTAACAGCAGGAGTAAATGAACGATGGAACTTCGTAGAGACAGATTACGAGAGTCAGTCCTCTGTCATTTATTTGCACGGTTTACAGAGGTGGCGTCCTGGCAAGGCAATTTTTCTACCGTTCTAGGGTCGTGATCACACCTTCGATCCCACCTTACCGTCGTTTGCGCGCTCGTTCCTCAACACACCCTCTCTCACGTCACGTCGACCCGTCTCCCCAAAGCAGAAAGGAAGAAATGAAATGGCGACTTTCAAGAGGGATGACGTCGCGTTGGTCCATAGACCGGTTCTTTATACTGATGTCTCTCCATAGAATTTCACGCTATCGCAGTCTAGCAAGCGACTACTAACTTCAAGTGCACATAGTCACGTTACTTTCGTACGTGATACGTAAGTTGCGACAGAATGCGTCTAGAACGGAAACGGAAGAAGCAAGAAGATGTCTCGTTAGACGCGCGCTGGTTTAAACTCGCGAGGAATGTTGCACGTACAATGTAAGTACGTAAAATCCGGAAAATATACTTTCACTAATATTAATAATCGCAAATCACTTGAGCATGTGTGCGAAATACTTTTTTTTTTTTTTTTACAGGTTTTATTTGAATCATATCATAGTGTATATTTTCTCTATCTGTTATATACGCGCGAAAGTAGTATCGGAAAACGATTGACTTGCGTCAAGGAAATAGAAAAAAGAACGTCGAAGAGAGGAATTCGCGAGCTTTTTGTTGACGCCACATCTGTCTCAATGCGCGGCTCTCGTTCAATGGGCGGCGTCGTTGCCGGCGAGCGCGTAACGACGTCATTATATTTTTTCTTCACGCATAAAGAAACGCTCGTTTCGATTTCGCGAGGCTCCTTTTCTAGCAGCGCCAGCCATTCGTCTCTTATACATATATATATATATATATTTCAATATCTTTCCATCACGCTTTCTTCATTATAAATAATTGTTGTACTCTATCGGTCGCGCATCGCTTTATCTGCGGCGTCCGACTACGAATAATTACGGAACGTGCATCTCGCGACGCAACTCTCGTCTCTTGCTACTACTTGCATTATTAATGAAATTCCCCCCTCGCCACGACGCCTGTCGTCTCCCGCCGCCTCCGTTCTGTTTCTTCTGTCCTTTTCAGCTTTCTCTCTTTCTCTCTTTGTTCTCTCATCTCGTTTTTCCTTCCTCGCTTTCCCGCCCTCGCCTTCCTCCCTTTGGCTCTTAAGTCCCGACGCCTACACGATTCTAACGGCGACTCGTCCGACATCTTGGAATTTTATTATCTTTGTAGCCACTTTGCGCGTTACGCGCATTCACGCGACGAAAATGAGCGCGGAGAGCACAGCGGCAGAAGAGGAAAATTAGGATGGGATCTCCCCAAAAGGGTAGGTGCCTTCTCCAAACGTGACTTTTGCCCGTTCGCACGCGTTATGAAAGGAAACGACGTTAATTTAATAAGACCGGTGTAGGTTTTTTTTTTTTTTTTCATCTGTTACACGGTATTTTCGCGATATACCTCTTGTTCTCACTCAAGTAAGGCTGGTTAGCTTTGTACTTGTTTCGACGGCTTGGTTTTTGTTCTTGTTTCACTAATTAACGGTTTAACACTTGACGCTCGAGAGTGTAAAATAAAAACTTGTGAGGAGGAAACTATATAGACTTCCGCCGAATGAAAGAAAGAAGAGAAAGGAGATAGAAGTGAATGAAAAAAATAGTAATTAAAACAATCCCCGTAGACAATTGTAATTACATCGACACGACGACTTAATATAAACACGATCGTTTAAATAAAGATAAGAGGAAACGTAGTTCCTTGAACGCTCGAGAGGACGTTTCCTCTCGAAATGTAAAGTGCGGTGTCTTTAGACAGCGGATGGTAGCTGTTTTTTTTTTTTTTTCTTTCTCCTATTCCGGTTTCGCCGATGCGGGTTTTAAGCCCCCCCTTTCATTAATAATGCAGAGATTGCCTGTAATTCTAACAGCCGCTCTTCGTGCGGCATCTTGAAATTTCATTTAATTCGTGCCGTCACTTTGTTACGCGCAATCGTGCAGGAGAAATGAAATTTTAGTAGAATAAACAAAACAAAAAAAAAATTGAGTTTATTTCGAGATTAAAAAGACTATCGTCGCGCTCTCTCGGAGAAAATAAAAACTCTATTGATAGATACATCCAATAAAAAAAAAAAAAAAAAAAAAAAAAAAAAAAAAAAAAAAAAAAAAAAAAAAAAAAAAAAACAATTTTCCTTAACTTCCTCACAAGAGGAAACACAAGAAAGAATTAGTTGTTGCAAACCCTAAAGGAAATATTGAAGGTTTTTACGTATTTTTTCCACTTAAAATAATTCTTCATCTATGGAAAGAAAAATAAAGTTATTAAGTTTTCTCTCTCGTGATAAAATTATGATTTTGAAAAGATATAACGATCAGAAATCACGAAGAATCTTTCGAAAATTTTCTTAACTTTCTGTGCGCATGTATTGAATTGCAACACTTAGTTCGATCTTTTTTTCTTCGTGTTTCTGTAAACCTGTTGGCTTTTCAGCAAAAATTAATCTGTCAGAGAGTGCGAATGTGGAAATTGCGGATCCTCGCGCGCATTGAACGTGACGCTATACAAAGATTAATACGGGATTCGATGGGGAAAAAAGTACTCCTGTGGTTCTCGCAATAACTGCATCGCGCCTCTGTTCTAATTCACTTCGGGAGGTTGCGCAGAAAAAAAAGAAATGTTTCATTTCGCCGGCTGGCGTGTCGTCGGCGATGCGGCAAAGGAAAAGCTGTGGCAGAAAGAAAATCGACGACGGTCGCCTCGCCGATAATGGAGCGTTCCCCCGGCTGCAATAACCGTCAGGAATTTGCATGAATAACAACGGGATCGTAATTAAACCACTTCGTCATTACGGTTCGAGAGGAAAGCCAATCGGCATCGCTTTGACGGGCGTTTTCCGTTTCGACGAGAGAACCGCAATAAAAATCCGCGAAATAACATTACACTTGCGCCACTCCATCTCTCTTTCTCTCTCTCTCTCTGAGTCTTACAATTGACTAATTGATAACTTAATAAAAATTAATTACTTGATGATCGATTATTTTAACGGTAACTGCCAACGCATAATGACGCATATCATTAAATCGTGATTTCTCTCTAATATAAGTGCGGAGTATTTGTGCCACCAATTGTTTTTACAGCGTTACGTACATCTCATTAAAAAGACATCGTAGAATAGAATTATGCAAATTTTTCAATTTTTTCCGTAGCTTTCGCAAATTCACTTTAAAGTGAAATATCGCCGTCCGTGTTATATAAATTGATCGCATCAGAAAGTATTAATGTAAACGTTCCCAGTTTATAAAACCTCTCGCGAAATTAACTGTTTCGAATTAAAACGCAGGAAACAAAGTATACATGTGCGAATATTTTCATTTAAATAAATTGTTATTTCATTATAACTCGAGAGTGATTAAGTTAACAAGACGCAATGCGGTTGCACACAGGAATGAGACACGTCGCGGCGGAGTGCAATTTCTTCCGGAGAGTATTTTGGTGCTCGCGCGCGACGAAGCTCCCCGGTGGTTGCTGCGCGGTGTCAACTGCATGCCGGCCGCATGGCAACGAGGTTCCACGTAAACCTCCTTCCCTCGGTCTGTTTCTGTAAACGCGTGGTCCAGAATGCGGGATATCGCTCGACCGTAGAGAGTTAAGTGCCTAGTATAGTCGTGGAACTATAGTAGTGATAGTACTAGAAACTATAGAAACGGCATCCCGTGAACTCCCCCATCGCTTCCTCACGATCTCCGCAGTTCCAGTATGTAGCCAGGTACTACTGTCGCTCGGTCTCTAATAGAGGACAAAGTCCTGCTTTTCAAGACAACGCTTCGTAACTGATCAAAAAATCGAAAGTATATAAATTAAAAAACAGAAGTAATTTATGATCGTAATTATTCAGTTCATTTCGATAATGACACTTCAAAGGGGAGCTTAATTAAGCTCGCGAATAAATGAATAATCTGTTCTTGATCTTCTTCGTGAAAAATGAACACCGAAACCCAAGAATCTCAAGTTGATCGAACCTCTCCCTTCGCATAAAAAAAAAAAAAAAAAAACAGTTTAATTTACTGAACAAGATTGCTGTTCCAGTGTGCAATTTGCACCTCAAGTGTTTTTTACCGCGAATATTTGTCGCGGGTATTTTTACAAGAGAGATATTGTATTTGTACAAGAGAGCGCACTATTGCGGCGGTTAAGAAACTATTGTAAACTGTATAAAATTCTTTTTCACGAAGCAACGCAGCGCTTTCACATAGAAGCAAGAAACTTCTGGCTTTTTTATTGGGACGTGCTTGCGATTCTTGTTTCGTCGAGCGTAGCTCTATCTCGAATTGGCGATCTCTCGCGCGCTCTATTTGGCGTAACCGCGAGCATCTCTGGTCTCGACCCCAGTCGAGGGTCCAGGTCTAACATTCCCGACTTGATGAATCTCCCGGCGCACCGGTGGCAATCGAATACATTCACACTTCGAGATACGTCCGTTTCCCGGCGGAGTAGTTGGCGTAATTGCTTCGCGAAACGGAGGAACATTAATAAGTCCGCGATTCGCGATAAGCAATGTCCACTCGCAATGTCCGAGCAAATATCGATCGTACATACGAGCGAGAGAAAGTCGACGACACGAGACGGTTATCTCGTGCGCGCGGTATACGGCGATTACACTCCTCCCTGAAAGAAAGAGAGAGAGAGAGAGAGAGAGAGAGAGAGAGATCCGCGATAGCATTCGAAAATCCGATACCCGGCGGACGAAGGATAGAACAACGCTGCGCGACGCTGGGCACACAAAGCCCGATGTCAAAGTCAGCGAAAAACGAGGAAAATGGGGAGATAAGTGGAGAACCGCTTCTCGAGATAATACGAGAAAATTCCCGACGGCCTTTCCCGGGATCTTCGGCCGGAATATCGACTCGCTAATGGATCCTTCCGCTTTTCCGCTAACTTTTTGTTCGCCGCGCCCGCTTGCCGTCACGAACTCACCGCGCGGTGAGATTCGCAGGCAATTAAAGTTCGTCCGATTACGTTCGCGAGCCGCAAAGCAGATCAATGAACGACTCGATTGGTCGCGGAATGGCGTCGTCGTCGTCGTCGTCGTCGTCGTTGTTGTCTCTTCCTATCGCTTTCGGATATTACCGCGTCCGAGACTCGACCGGACGTTTGCGACCGAGTCGAAAGTCTTGAGCGAGAATGAAGGAAGTAAAGAAAGCGGAAGAAGTAACACTTTACATCTTTATATTCTATTTATTGCAGCGCGCGAAGAAGCAGTAATGCTTCTCGATTGATATTATATTATTACTTTTTTTTCTATTTTCCTTTTGTCAAGTATCTCGTTATTTGTAGAGATATGAGATTGATATTGGCAGAAAATCTAATTGGAAAGAGGGTCAATGTCGCAGTAATACACAGCTATCGGGTGAAAAAAAAAAAAAACCAAGTATCTCGCCTGCAAAAACGCCGACTCGAGTCATTGAATTATTCCTGGAACAGTCGATACAAAACGTCGTGTACAA
>QVNW01005418.1:0-12504 GCA_014825475.1 Pseudomyrmex flavicornis | reverse complement strand
CCAGATAAAGCACCTGCATTCTCTCGGCCAACCAAAGAACGGGCACTTCGAAACCCACGCTTTGTCGATAAAACAACGGCGTGGTTGCATTCCTCCCCTTATCGTTTTTCTTCTTCTCCCTCCCCCCCTTTCTCTCTCTTCGCCCTCTTTCTTTCTTTCTTATCCCAACCACCTCCGCGACGCAAAGATAACTAATGCAACTCTTACGCGCCGGGTGTTCCTTTTAGCAGCAGGTATACCGGGAACCAAACCGTCTCTCTCTCTCTGTCTCTCTTTTTCTTATCGTCTCGAGACATCATCGGTTTAATATCAGCTATCAAAACGCTTGTGCGTGTTATTATTATTATGAAAACACGAAACGAAGAATTTACAATCTCACAATGTTGCGCGCGCGCGAGTGTGTCTCTGCGCGTTTGCAAAAGATTATATACGTTCGAGAAAACAGAGAGAGAGAGAGAGAAAGAAAGAGAGCGCTGTCGAGGACATTGGATCGAGACATATCGCGGCTGCGCGCGTTATCTGACTCCCTCCTCTCTCCGTTTAATTGATTAAAACCGCTAATGATTAAAGAATATAAATAAGACAGAGACAAGAAGATAAGAAAATCTTGGTCGGATTGACGTTTTCGGCGACGCGCGAAAACAAAACCGTGTCCGACTTAATTTTAATTGAAACCGATGTCATCTAGGATTGGTATGTTCGTGTGCCGCGTGCGATATAATACCTCGATAGCGCAGAATACCCGGCAGAGTGGGGAGAAAGAAGAGGGAGGAGGTTATGATCGTGAAACAGAGTACTACCACCTTCGGCGCAGGGGCACCCGAGTACTTATCTTTACGAGGAGCGCACCGCGCGCGGTTTACTCCGAGCCTTTAACCTTCGCGTTTCTGACTCGTATCGCTACCGAGAGAGAGAAAGAGAGAAGTTCAAGAAGCGATGAGAAGGGAAATGATATCGAAGAAGAGAGAAATTCATTAAAAATATAATGACAAAAATTACATAAAATACAAATAAGAGCAAATACATTTACATAAAAAAATTATTACTGCAAAATATTAGTATTATTAAAAACTTATTATTTGCGTATATAAATAGAATGTATTTAAATAAAATTAAAAATGTTAACCTTACACTGTAATCCACTAATTACGTTATACACGGTGTAACGTAATTGCGGCAATATAAATGTCGACGTAAAGAATCAACATCCAAGAAAATTATTATATATATATATATGTTTCGAGAGACGCGCAACACACGCATTGCGTCATGTAATAGCGGAAACCGTCCGTCGCTATAGTTATTAGCGCGAGTTTCTAGTCGTTTTATATATAGGTACGCGGCGCATCGCATCGCATCGCGCCGATCGTCGGCAGCAGCGCCGCCGTGGTCGAATCTAATTAAATATAATTAGCCGCGATTTGCATAGATTGCCGATAGAGACCGGACGCGGTGATAAGCGCGATAACGGCCGTGCACGACCGATACGAGAGACGATTATGGTTGCCCGGGTCTCGCTGCTCGGGCAGACATCGGCACGATCATCGCGGATTCTCCCTCTACCTCTCACTATTTATCTCTGTCTTCATTTTTTTTCTCGTTAAATCTCCCTCCTGAACTCCCCCTCCTCCCACCCACAGTCTCTCTCTCTTTCTCTCTATCTCTTATCGCTCTACCGCCCGGCTTTGTCTTCGATGGAGCCCTCCGAGTGAACCGACCGGAGGAGGTTCGAAGACGCGCGCGCTCTCGTTCGAGGAGCAATTCTTAATTAATGGTGGCTTTAATTTGATAGCAGATATTTTTTTGAAAGAAATAAGATAGAGCAAATCGACGCGCGATTCCTTAATTAGCGAGAGATTATACGCGTTCGGATGAAAAAAAATAAAAATAAATAAAATATCTTATCCAAATATAAATAACGGGAAAATAAAATTTTTTCTCTTTCGTTCTCTCGTCTTGTATTGCAATAATCTGTATATTAAAATAATATCGAATTCGGAGGAAGATATGTAAAGTATAAAAAACCACTGATTATACGCAATCTCACATACAATGTTCTTAAATGCAAAGTTAAGTCAATAAAAAAGAGAATTTGTATTATTTTAATTTAGCGATTAAAGTTCCATTTTTTTTGGTTTCTTTTTAATTTTATATACCCTTAACTTGTATGTATATGTTTTATATACTCTTTCATACTTTAATGTGTGTGTGTGTGTGAGTGTTCTAATATCTCGGATATTTCAATTTATATATATGTAATATTTTTATTTATATACATTTATTGACAAACATCAAGAAACAAAGTAGTTATTTAAGAACTTTGGTGTACAAATATATATATGTATATAATTAAGTGGTTAAAAATTCTGTGGAATAATGAAAGTAAATTCAATTTATTCGGAAATGACTCCAGAAATAATGTGCGGCGTCCTATTGGTCAGCGATTTAATGTTAAAAATACTATTTTGTTTCTTAACTTTTGTCAGTAAGTATATTTTCTTGATTTTAATATTCTTTCTCGATACTTCGAGATCGCTTTAACTCCATCCGCGTTTTGCCGCGGATTACACCACGAAAATTGAAAAAAGACTCGGAGGAAGAGAGAAAGCAACACACAGAGTTACTTCGTCTCGTCGCGCGGCGTTCTCTTCGTTTGCGATCGGCGCCGCCGCCGCCGCCGCCGCCGCCGCCGCTGTGCGTCAAACCATGCGTGCGAAACGCGTTAAGCAGGAGGTGGATGTGGGATCCCCGAGGACACGATGATAGCGAGGAGAGGCGAAGGGATCCGATATCTGTTCGCACGTCATTACCCCAGACACTGCTGCTGCAGCAGCAGCAGCAGCGGCAGGATCCGGCCGGAATCGTTCCGGTCGGTCGCAGGAGCCCGTCTCTCGCTGTCTCCCTTCTCCCCTCCTCCCTTCCCTCCCTCCGTCTCTCAACCGATGTGTCGCCGGATCTTCCCTATCCTATCCGTGATCTATGGATCATAGTCCGTTTAATTCCCGCCCACCCGAAACGAGAATCTATCGCGGAAGACGAAGATTCGATTTGATTCGATGATGTATCGACATCGTCGTCGTCGTCGTCGTCGTCGTCATCGTCGTCATCTCGAAACCGATTTGCCGATCTCACACAGACAATATATTCCATCGTCGTATATATTATCGCAATCAAGTGTGGAGGCAAAGGCGAATAAGCTGTGAGAGAGATAAATAATCGAAGAATTAGCTTAGGAAAATTTTTCGAGGGAAAATAAACATGTAGAAAATTTTCCTTTCGAATGAAAATCGCAAAGATTTCCGTCTTTGCGATAGTACATACGAGGATGGAATATATTGTCTGTGACAGGAAAATTCCTTGGAAAGAAAAATTTTCTATAAAATTTTTCTATCGAAAGCAACATGTTCCTAAGCTACAATTTTTCGATTAGCTTATCTCTCATAGCTTACTTGTCTTTGCCTCCACATTTGATTGCGATATATATGTAATACAATTAAAATAATTAAATATATTAATTAATTACACATATATAATTAATAAATATACAATTACTTATACATGTTAATTTTTTCTATTTGTTTTTTTTTTTTCTATTTTGTTTCGTTTGCAAATTTTACGACACTTACATACAATTCTCTTCGTTATTACTTGCTAATAGATAAAATTTTCGTTTTCAGAGAGCGCGGTCAAGTGTGATGGGGAGGAAAGAGAGAAGTGTTAAAAAAAAAAAGTGAATAATCACGACGAGAGAAAAGGGGTGGGAGAGTGTTTCGTGCGAGTCGACTCGCATTCCTCCCCATCGCGTACGAAAAAAAAAAAAAAAAAAAAAAAAGGGTGCAGATACGGTTGGGACGGAGCGATCTGATTAGCGCAATCTAATTAACGCTGCTTTTAATGGCGTTCATTAGCACACACATCGTCGCCTGCTCCTCTAAGCCTCGCCTTTCTCGCCACATTGACACTCCGTTAATCCCTTCACATAGCTCAGCGAGACGAATGCATAATCGGAATAAAAAACAAAAAAAAAATCGCTCTCTTTGATTTTGTAACGCGAGATTAATCGACGCAAAAAACGATTTCGTTCGAAATAAATTGACTCTCTCTCTCTCGAGACCGCACAAATTTTATGTTCGTCTTTCACAAGACACAAATCAAATATTATTATGAAAATTTATATCGACTTATTAAAATAAATTGCGATTACATAAAAAAGCCTTTCAAAGGCTTGAGAACGAGAACGCTCTGAAAGCCGCTCGCGTTTCCAGACTCGTTTTTTACTGACGTAACTCACCGAGGTCTGTAAACGTATGTAGGAATGCGCGGATCTTAGATCGCGCGCGGAGTTTTCAGCGGAATCGACTTTGGCGTCGAGCGAAACGATGGTAACGGCGTGTCGTGTGTGCGAGAAGTGCGTGACATTGTATGGATATTAAGCTGATTTCCCGGCAGATAATCTCGCAGCACAAGGCACACCGCGCACCGGGTACGTTACCCGGTTTTCCCCCGCACGCAAAAATCTTAATTCAGGCCGACGCCGCCATTTTGCGCGGAGAGCGGCGCGAGAGAGATCGGCCGTGATATCGCCATCGAGATTTATTCCATCAATTCCTTAACGTTATCTCGGTATTTAAACACGCGCAAAAACAAATGACGTCGCTCGTATAAACTAAGTCTTTCGAATGTCTTCCCCCGAAACAAATTTTTTTTCCGTCTCTTACGTGTTGTAACTGTATCGGAGTCACAATTGTCATATTTTCTTACGTCGTCGTTATCGCGACCACGAGAATAGAGGGATGTTCTCTATTTTTGGAAATAGAGGAAATCGGACGATGTATTTTAATCGAAACCGCACGGCGGCGCATCGACGACGTCTTTTTGGCGCGCGATATCGCGACGACGGCAACTATTCGAAATATTCCGGAATAATCGTTTCCCGATAACGAGAGTACGTGTCGTTCGCCTATTAATTAAAACCCGGAGCGAACGAACGCAACGGCGAGATCGAAGTTATTATCACTCGATAAAATTCCAATTTTTGTTGTACAAGACCAATTAATTCTATTACGACCCACTTCTCTTCTTATCTCACTCTAAAAAAAAAAAAAAATTTGCAAGAAAAAACATTTTTAATTAATTTTAAAAAATTCTATAAACATATACAATTTTTTTAAACCACTTTTTAGAATTCGATAAACTGATTAAGATAACTTTATTCGATCCTACGCGTTAGTTTTAACTCCCGTGAAGAACAAATATTTTGCTTATTGTCGCGCCGTCATCGAATCAATCGAAACAGCTATGCGGAATTCCGCGGGTCACGACGACGACGACGACGTCTCGATCACACTCCCCGCAGCTACACACGTGTATAGCAGCAGCCCCGCCAGTAGGTAGATGGGTAGGTAGTAGGTAAGTAGGTAGGTAGGTAGGTTGGTAGGTAGGTAGGTGGTTAGGCAGGTAGTGTACCGACTTGTACGTTGCTCGTGCACACTCGGTATATATAGCGAGCGCGGTCCGTCGCTTGATATCTGTTACATATCTAGCAACGTGTGCCATGCCTTATCTCCGTTGCCGCGCTCGGCCTGTGTGTGGTGTGGTGGTACGCGGCGGCGCACATTCACACGCCGTGCGTACGTATATATATGTGCTTACGCGAAACCGTATCGTCGTTGATCTGCTTCGCGGGAGCGTGTTGGTGTTCGGTGCGTTTAGCATTGTATGGATATCAAACGATTTTGCGCCGCTCTCATCGCGCGTATAGACACTTGTGTAAGTTGCATATGATTGTGCGTGCATTTTTTTTTTTTTTTTTCTATAAATAGACGCGGTGAGTGGCACTTTGTTGGGATACTGACGAGTTTCTTTTTCCGCGTCCTCATTTTTTTTTTTTACATCTCAAATATGTCTTGAAATTTTGTTGTACGATCGCCCGGTTGTACATAGACGTTACTTTTTCCCGCGTCCTCTCATCCTCCGTTCAAACGGGATATTTCGCGCGCGATTGTTTCGGACGAAACGCGCCGCTCTTCGGTCGATCGGCGAGACGAAGCACCCGCATAAATCGACGACGAGGTGCAACGGCAACGAAAATCCATATTCATCGGATGCCCGAAGTGCATAAAATTACGATATAACGCGAGCGAGTGAGCGAGAACGGCTTCGCACTCGCGTGTCGACATGCAGGCACTGCATAGCCACCGGATAGATCCGATAAGCGTTAATACCCACGAAAAGTAACCTGACAGCTACTAAAAGGTAGTCCTCTCTCCTCTCCCCTCGCTCATACATGACGATTCTGTCCCATATTACCCGTTTCCGAGCGGAAAATCAAACCGCGCGTTCAACAAAGATGGAAAACTAATTCAAATTTTAAATAAAATTCGATACTCTTGAAAAAAAAAAAAAAAAAAAAAAAAAAAGGCAGGACTATGCGAAATTATATGCCGTAGGTATGTTAATAAATCGACAATATAATGTTGTATATTTTATTAACGGGGAAGATGAGAAGCTGGTTTGCCTTTCGAGGAAGAATAATTTTTCTTCCCGTTTTCTTCCCTGCGAAGAGAAAGAAAGTCCGCGCGGCGTGATCGACGGAATGTCGGGAGAACGATAAGCGTTTCGCGCGGCGATTGCAACATTATCGCCGCGCGCATTACGAAATTATTTATGATCAATAACGCTTTATCTCGCGCGGCGCGCGGCCCATTAATGATCCCAGGGCCTACTTGCGAGACTTCGCCGCGCAAGTGTTTGTGATGCGCGCGCGTAACGCGTACATCTCGTTCACCACATGCACACGCGTATCTTATCACGCAGGGAGGGGGTGTCTTCTCCACCCTGAATATATAAATTAATACAATATTTTTTTTTGTGCGTTTATGAAATGCCGCAACGTCGCTTCGAATCAACAAAATTCTTGTCAATTTTTTTTTTTTTTTTTTTTATAAGCCATCGACTTAATTACACAAACTGGAAAATAAAAACATTTTACTTCGCGCGCGTTTTACTCGTTTCAGCTTCCTTTCGATCTGCCATTTATAATGTTACAAAAACTTGCAAAACGGATGTGAAAAACATCCGAGATCGAACCGCGCGTTCGTCGATGCCCGTCGTTAAAATGTTTATTATGTAGCAAAACATCGCATTTACACACATACAATTGCCGGACATACAGCGAAGATAAGTAAATACTAAACATAGTACGTAGCGTATTCGGTCGTAAACTCGCCGCACCTCCTTCTGCGGAACGGACTGTATACTCGCGATAACCGTTTTTTTTTTTTTTTTTTTTTTTTTTTTTTTTTTTTTTTTTTTTTTTTTTTTAACCAGGACGCCGCCGCCTCGATCGTGAGTATCCTCACGTTTCGCGTCGGCTCGTCCGCGACGACGGCCACACGAGTTCGGGAGGGATACCGAGAGCCGTTTGTTGGAAACCGCCTCGGGAGAAAAGCGAGACAGGCAAAGGTCGCGTCCGCTGCCAATCAAGCGGAGGCGCCAGGAATGTCGGGGGATCGGCTCGCGGTCGGCATGGCAAGTGTGTGCTAATTGCTCCGCTCCTCCCTCCACCTTTCGCTCCTCCGTCTGCTCTTCCCCCCCTCTCCCCCGTTTTGTTCGTCTCGTTTTTTTCGTCTTCTTCTTCTTCTTCTTCTTCTTCTTCTTCTTTTCTTCTCGGTAATTCATTACACTTCACCGATATCCACGCGTAATCTCGTTGCGCGCCAACTTAAAACTCTCTCCGCGCGAAATTTCTGTTTGCGCCATTTGTCGCTCGTTCCGTTGGGATTCCCGCGCGATTAAGCGGCGAATCAAATTAAATTCACGCTTCTTCTCTTCGCACCTATTTGCAGGCGTAAACGGGCGGTATGTATAAAATAAATATCCGCGTGACGAGAAGATTGCGCGAAGGAAAAACGAAGGAACGAGAGATGCATCGGGATGAGATTAAATTCTTTCTCTCTTTCTCTCTCTCTATCTTTCTCTCGTTCGGCCCTTAAATTTTTAGTGGCGCTTAAATATTTTTTGCAAAACATTCACAATTCTCTTTATTGCTTCATATTTTCAATCGTCATATTTTCTCCGAACTTTCGAATTAAATTTAATTCGAACTTCCACGTGTATTAACTTACACGTTTAAGAGAAGTAAATAAATATGCTTATATATAATCGCACACACACATCATCATCCGGTATATTGGTTCGTATCGACTTTAACCATTCGTGGACAGACACGAGTCTCCCAAACCCGCCCAAAAATTTCAAACCGATGTTTCCAGTAGAAATTAGCTTTCTTTTTTTTTTTAACGCTTATATTTTCGAAAGTACTAAAGATTTTTTCAATTTGTTTTCTAGTAAACGCAGAATCGTTCAAACTTTCGATTGAAAAAAACAAAATTGAAAAAATATTGATTTTTCGCGGAAGATATTAGATTTTTAAATCGTGTGAATTTTTTTTGCATATTATTTTTGCAAGCAGTACAAAAAGTAAAAACAAAATAGATATAAGCAAAGCGCGAGAAGATACGTAATTGCAAAAAAATAAATTAATTAAAAAAATTAAAAAAGTTTTTAAATAATAAAAAAACAAACAAAAAAAAAAGATGGAAATAAACTCTCGCAATCTCCTCGATTATTCCTGAGTTTGGATAAAGAGCGAGATAAAATTATTTTCATTTATTGGGTCGCCATATTAGATCCGCCATTTTTTGAATTCATAATATTTACATTAAATTTGTTATCAGCGACATAAAGAGTCTTTATTATCTTCAAAACTCAAAACTAACTCTAACATATCGTTAGCTTAAACGAAACGAATTAATTGCTGATACTTATAAATACGAGGGGTAGTTTTCACCCTTAAAGTTGCACCATTGCCGGTATAAAAAAAAATACGTGTCTATTATTTTTGACTGCTCTACAAGTGTGCCGAGTTTCAATAAAATCGACGATTAACACAAAAGTAGGTTTACTTGCAAGACAAAGATAGAATGCGCGCACACGAGTGGTGTTTCCGAAACGCAGCCTTAATTACTATCTTCTTCTTATAGATGTATTTGAAATTAATGGAAAGAATTTAATAAATCTATTTAGAAGAAGCGCGTTATATAATTTCCGTAAATTTCAAACACATTACGATCTTATATTATATTTCTTTTCCGAAGAAACTCTTGCCATTCGACTAAACGACACCTGCACTTCGGGGGGACGTCATCAGGTAAACGCACGCTTCCTCGAAGTTTTTCTATACGACCTTTTGCCCTCTTCGGCGATCGGCACCAGGGGTTGCGAAACAACCAGCGCGCGCGGCAGGTGGAGGGCGAGCGAGGGAAATTGTTGCACAGGGGCGGCAAAAAGAGGTGGCCGGGAACGTTGTCGAGCCGAGGGATCTGCGCTGCCCGGTATCTGCCTACATCTGGGAGACGGCTATACATTTATGCATGTTTCGCGACTATCGCATGCTTCTTGCCAATAACAGGCGCTCGCCGCCCGTTTCACGGAGAGTACCTACACAGTACACACCGAGCAGCAGCACACTCGGCCGCCATTTTTGCGGCGACTTTTCTCGCGCATTTTTTCCCGCCGCGTCAATTGGTATTCGATCGAGACAATTTTCGACGCGTCTGCGAAAATGCGCGTCCGAGAAAACAGTTCTAGTTTTTTTTTGTTTTACGTTATACAATTAATTGTTTCGCGCCTTCTTGCGATGTAATTGCGGTTTGACTACTGTCTGGCTCTCGATGTGACAGCATCTCATAAAAATTCCTCGAGCGCCGCCGTTAGCATTGACACTATTACTCGCGGAGAGACGCGATCGCCGCCGATTTCGTTGTCGGCGGCATTCGCTATACTAAGCGCGCGCGCCATGATTGAAGACGCGAAGGCGTGCGAAAGAGATATCGACAGCAGCGATCGACGGCAGCAATTGCCGCGTGGACAGAGGAAAAAGGTAGACACACGGCTCGTCCATTACCGAGCGCTTGAGAAAGTCACCGCGTTTAGCCGCCGCGAAACGATTTGCACGACGCACTCGCGCGCGCGCACGCACCTCCTACCTTCGTGACGAGATTCCCGATGTGGTGTGGCATGCATAACGCTCTTGTCTGCTTCAAATTGAAACTATGTGTGTGCGCGCGCGCGCGATACACACATTCACTATTTGCATTATTAATTTCCCGAGGATAATTTTTATTAAATAAAGATGTCTATATCTTTGAATCTGTGCTTGTTGTTACAACCTAAATCATTAATTCGGGGTTTTGCTTTTATAATAATATCGCAATATTATTATTCATTATTCGTTTACGCGCTTACGCGTCTTTTGTTCTACACGCAACTTTACACACATATACAATATAATTACCTGAAATTATCCTACATAAATACAAGATTCTCCAATTAAAAGTTGCAATTATCCTCACCCGCTTGATCTCCGCCGGCAATTATCCTCCCGGGATCAAATAATACCTACTCGTAATACGCGCGCGCATGTGTATCAAGGCGTGGGATCGAAGAATCGTATCCTCGTTCCGGTCTCGGCGTACGTAAGTGGTAATAAGGCCCCCCGAAAGGAGGCAGCCAGAAAAAAACCGGGTGCCCCGCGCCGCGTGGTGCCGGCGCGATCGGTCGCGATTCAATTATCGAGATCGATATCTCGACGACTCGTCGCTGCGCGGGCGGGACGGCCTCCCCTAGGTCTTTCTTTGCTCTCTCTCTCTCTCTCTCTCTCTCTGTTCACGCACACGTGTAACGCAGAACAACAACAACAACAACAACAACACACCTGTCCGCCTTTTCTTTCGTCGAGCGGGACGAGCGCGATGATTAATGACGTCACTCTCGCGACCCAAACCTAATCGCGATCAGGTACAAATGACGCAAACGTGTCGGAACAATGCCGAGAGCGAAACTCGATCGAAAGAATGCGAATACATATTGTGTGTAGCTCAATAGCCCGACGGGGGGAGAGGGGGCGGTTTTAACGACGGAGATATGAACGGAACAAAATAACAAAAACGTTCTCCACAAATCACGAATAGAAGATGACAACGTAACTTCAGAGAGGATCGTTAGATCGAATAAAATTAATTATTACAAACACTTCTTCTGTGTTGTGTATCTTTCTTCTCGCGCGATATCCAAAGATACTGGCCGGATAAATAAACAAGGAAAAGAGAAAAATATAAAACCGGTACGAGAGAGAGAAAGAGGAAAAGAGAAAGCGTGCGAATGTGGGCATTGGCGATCCGATAAATTCGCCCTTTCTCCGCGCCAGTCGCCCTCGCGGTGGTCGTTATCGCCACCGGCAATGCTTTTCCAGACACCGGAGAAATAGTTCTCCAGATAGCGGCGGGAAAGTGTACGCTTTTCCGACTGCACCCATCCCCTCTCTTCCTTCTCCTCTTCTCTCTCTCTCTTTTCCTCTCTTTTGCTCTTCTGTTCGCTCGATATCGCCGGCCGATTTCGTATCGCCCGAATGATTTAGACCGCGAAACAAACGGCGAGAAACAAGTTGGCAATTAATTATTCAGGCAATTATTGATATTAAATATATAATATATCGGAAAAATCGAATCTTACGCGTTTTTATAATGAAGAGAGCGCAACAAATGAATAACAACACGGATATTTAAAATCATATTCCAATTGGAAAGAAATATACATTTTTCCAATTTCACATTTCACTAATGAAGTTCTATACATTATTTGTGGAGATTATTCCGTTAATTTATACGCGTTCTATATGTGCGTTCGTGTGCGCTTTTCTCTCTCTCTCTCTCTCTTTGTTAAGAGAGAGTGGTTTTGTACCGAGGGGTGCAGGCGTTCCGCGCGCGATGCACCTTCAGCCCGCACCTATTCTAACAGCGCAGTTCCGATAAGGGTTGCTGCAGCCCGTAAATATCGGCAAGCAAGGGCGGCCAGTTCCCCACCTCCTCCTCCTCCTCCTCTTTCTCACCCTCGCTGTCTACAGGGTGCTTTATCGTCGTCGGTATCGGAAGTATCGCGAGGCCGAAGTCGCGCCAATTGTTTTACGGTCCGGCGAGGAGCGCTTTTATCCTTTCTCGATGCGACAGGATAACCCGGTTCTTATTTCGTGATAAGCTGCATAACAGATTGCGGCCTCGCGCTCTAACGTAGGTATAAGTGCAACGGAAATAATATCTCTGTACAAACTAGAGAAACGCGAAACAACAGGTAAAATTTTAATACACACAAAGTCTAATATGAAATTCGATCATATGTGAGTACACTTTGAAAACAAAAACAAAATGGGGAATTCTTGTAACCTGGAATTAACGAGAATCGTTCCGACGAAACGTCGGCGACCGCGCCGCGTGAAAAGCGCAGATAAAGGGCCGTCGACACCGCGACGTCGGCTAGAAAGTAGCGACGCTTTCGCGTGGAGGAGACAATGGAGCGCGACGCGTCGCGACGCGAGCTTGTACTTTCGCGCCGTCGGGATAAAAGCGACAAAGCCGCCGATTGAAAAACGCGCTTTCCGTCAGCGAG
>QVNW01005413.1:0-14054 GCA_014825475.1 Pseudomyrmex flavicornis | reverse complement strand
AGACTCAAGTTAGAGTCGAAATATTTCGTATCTTTTTGTATATTAAGCATGATCATCATATATTTTGTATCATATTGTAAAACATGATCGTTATATAATATATTTATATTACTATATCCTAACATCCTTTATAGCTCGATCTGACCTTATCTAAATGCCAATTCTCTAAAATTAGTCTTGAATATACACATTAAAGACTTCTCTTCTTCTTGCAATTTTATAAAACTAAATTTGAAAAAAATAAAAATTTTATCACAAGAAATTTCATAGTTAAAAAACTTAAGTTTAATTAACATATGTTAGGTCGCGTTAGATGACAAAGAGACAGAGTCGAGCGTCTGTACATAGAACAATAAACTTGCAATTCAATTTGCACGAAAAACGCGGGAACGGAACTGCCAGGAAAGATGGTTAATTAGTCTTGCCACAAAGGAGCTCGATTACGTGGAGCTCTATACGACCACGAGAATAGCGCCCAAGCTACTTTTTTTTTATTCTTCCCTTTCCGCATCCCTCACACGCAGCGGTTCACTTATACCCCATTAGTCGACGCAAGAATATAATCGTGTATACTCGCGCTAGTCGGGGAAAAAGGGTTGCCGACCTCGATACAAACCCTCTCATTGTTCGTCGCGTGCCTTTATGCATATATGCGCGCGCGCGCGTGCCTGTGTGTGTGTGGCAGCCGTATGCGCTTAAAAGGGCGGAACAAATTTCTCCTCGGCGTTTTGCGAAGGTAGCCCCTCTGACGAGGCAAAGATGAATTTTTTGCCGATCTACACACGTCAAAGTGCTTCGCAAAGTGTTATTTGTGTCCTCGAGGATGCACGCAGTCGCAGCTTTTATCTCTCGAATCGAATATTATCCACCTAGCTAAACACAAAACACACTTATAACATACAAAATACGACAATGTCAATGTCGTTTGATTCGAAATTTTCTTTGATAGAAGAAAAAATCGAGTGCGCTGTGACTCAGAAAATTTCCCATTCATATGACAATGTCATTACGATTTCAAGAGTTTTCAAGCGAATTTCTAAAATTCCTAATATAGATGTAATGCGTTCTTTCTGCAACACAAAATATAATTCAAAATGTGTTTTACACATTTAAAAAAAGGTCACTGTATGTATTATCATTTTATTATTAGCTTATTTGTGTGAATTCGTGTTTTTTTTTTTTATTTTATTTTATTTTAGATGCAAATAAAATACGTATGTAAATTATTCAAAATAGAAAGATATCGGTTATCCGTTATAACCAATGATATCTTGGCTCTAATCCTGACTCGCGTGCGTTTGTTCTGTGCTATTTGCGTGAGCGAGTGAAGCTGATATCACTCGCGGATGCCGTGCAATCGATGAAAAGCTATCGAAGCGTATATTAACGGCACGAAAGAAAGAGCATTTTGTAGGAATTAAATCGTTGAAAAAGAGAGAAAGAGAGAGAATCCGCAAATCCGAATTTCTTCCGCGACTATAGCTTTTCGTTCGATAATCCGCTTTTATCTGTCGTGCGAATTATTCCAAGAAGACGCGACGCGCTGCGTAGCTGACAAAGACACTTTATATTATTTCGAGCTTAATTTCGGCTCGCATTATCCGGCTCGAGTGTCTTCCGATATTATTTCAACTGCGCGAACCAAAGGAATCGATCTCGACCGGTGCGCGCGGCGTGCGTTCCTTTTCCTCGCAAGAAACGTAGATTTTCTTCTGGCGTTAATGCAACGGGAACGTTAAAACGGAAAGACGGAACGCGAAGACGGAGTGGAAAACGAAGTTACGACCAAGAGAAAAGGCGAGCGGCGAGAAGCGAACGAGAGGGAAAAGGTTAGGTTAATTAAGGGAAGACTTAACGACGGCGACCAGTAACGGTACTTCTTCTTCTTCGCACCCCTTTTGTGCGGGAGAGTTTAGCTCGAGCCAACGAAAGTTTGCGCGGATTTCTGAAATTCTAATTCGCTCGATTAATCTAGAATCAGTCTCTTCTTTTCCACCAGACGGTGTCCTACATACGAGCACGCTCTCAAAGTATTACTCCATTTTACGAAAACGTCAGTATTTCGAAAGTAAACTCGTATACTTTCTAATGCTTCCGCAAAATAGCAGTCGAGGAGCAGTGACACACATTTCAAAGTGACTGTTCGCGAAACTCATATAAGTAACGAAACGCTAACTACATACCACGCCACGCGCAGTAGCGGTAATGTACTTACACGATTACGGCGGATTAAATCTATAAGATGCCGCTACACCGACGCGCTGCGTTAATATCGTCCTTGTTTAATATATCGTTCTTGTGCCGCGCGGCAGAAACCTAACCTAACCTATACGCATATTCCTCTATGTAGGTAGTCGTCATGTGTGCATACACATCTTATATAATCGCTCAATGTTTCTTATGTGACGAGAAACCGTATGACGATCGCAATGCGTTGCGCATAGTTATTGCCGATATTCTCTCTCGTGAATTGTACGTACTTCTAGTTTGGAATAAAAAGAAACTCTTTCAATTACAGGTATTGTTCAATTATTTTCTTTCTAAAGTAATTGTTTTCAAATAAGTTGATGATCCACTGTGACAATTGTTATCTATTCGTTGTTCCGTCTTTTGTCAGAGAAATATAAATTATGAATAAAGATTTAAAAAAACAAAGAGAGAAAAAACAAGAGAAATAGTATTTTATTTTATAACTAGAAAAACGTCACAAAGACGTCGATTTTTTTTTAAATTCTTGCATGTTACTTGTGTGTGATTTCAAAGTTCTAACAAAAAACCTATATTAACCCTAGAACACGCAGGCAAAAAAAGTTCCATAAATCCGCACAGGGGTCGTGGTGACTCTACAAAGTTCAAACAGCTGTAACTTGCTGAAAACTGAACGGATTTGAACGTACCATATCTAAAATTTTTTGCTAGAGTCTCTAGTTTAAGAATATCTATATTAAATAGTGTTTTAAACAATTGAAAAATTATTAGAAACAAAAATATAAAGACAAATTTTTGAGAAAATCAGGTAAACTAACGTCTTGGGGTCATATTGACCCCAAATGCGTGTTCTAGGGTTAAATAAGAAAATTCACGCGTTCGCGCGTCTGTCTGGAGAAGAGCTCAAATAGATAGATAGACGGGCGACAAATCGTGTAATCGTAGAAAGTAAAAAAATCTAAACGATACGTCAATATTTACTCAATGATGATCGCGTTTGTGCAAAGTTAAATGTCAAAGAGCTCAGATAGATATTCTCAGTCCCAGCGTCTCAACGCCGCAATATGCGAGCAAAGGAGAGAAATAAAACAGAAGAGACGCGACGCTTGGACATTGCATCACTGGCGTAGGTAAGTACGTAGGGACGTGGTCGCAGAAAAGCCGAAGAACGAGGCAAGCGAGAGAAAAAGAGAGAAAGAAAGAGAGAGAGAGAGAGAGAGAGAGAGAGAGAAAGAGAGAGTAAGAGAAGCAAAGAGAGGGAAACGCAATCCGGGAACTCTCGGGAACCAATCTTCTCTGATGAAAATACCTTGTCCTCTGTGGGATCTGATACCGCGCCCGTAGGGACCAATCTCGTTCGTTACTTTTTGGAATACCGCGAGTACGTTTGAATTGGACGTTCCGCCGCACACGGCGAGTCCTTGCGAGGCAAATTCCGGTGGAACATTTCGAGAGTACGTGCGGGCAAGCGAAAGCCGACGGAAACCAGGGTAGTAGGAAATGGATTGCCCTTCAGCGCAGCGCGATCTGTGTCCACCTAAAAACGAAAAATATTGGTGCAGCTTAATTAAGCTAAAATCGCGTGTGTGCACAGTCTGCGACAAAGGAAAGGAGACTTCCGTGATCACGTGAAAGACACACATCACGTATGTACGTGAATGAGGTTTTGAGTAGATCGGATTTTAAATAATATAATGTCTGTCACAAACATACACGTAAAATATAAAGAGTTTTCATATTGAAAGCGAATTACAAAAACCTACACAGAATTTTACGCTAAAAAGAAATGCGTTATTATGCATATATACATATTATTGTGGAAAAATTTTTAATAAAATTACTAGCCGTTTATCCTAGAAAATACTTTAGAGTTGCTGAGATTTGAACTTCTGTAGATATCTGACATGTTCCGGTTAAACATTTCAGAAACATTATACGCGCGCTCCGGCTAATATTGGGAAGAGTTAGATCGCCTGGGAATTACTCGAAGAATTCCACATACCGGTTCTTCTCAGAGTCTCTATTGCGACATTTACACTCTCATCAGCTTTTATTTCTTTTTCCTGTTGTTTTTCCAGTTTCTCATCTTTTTCTCTTCTTTCATCTCCCGCGTTTCTTTCCTTTCCTTACACTATTTCATAGAGAGAGAGTGCGAGTTTCCAGATTATATTCCTGCGCCGCGAGCTAGACAGAATATTCCCGAGATTCGAGCGTTACCGACTGCTTTGAAGAGGCTTCCATGAAAGTTACCACCTTCATATACATCACGGACTTTATGATCAACTCCTCGCGGTGTTTAAACTACCGCGTTGCGTTCGAATATTCGAAAGTGAAGTAACTAGAAGTACGTATAAAACGGTGGCAATAGGTGCGCAACAAACATTCAACATGTTGAAATTCGCAGTCGCGAAATGCAAGAGAAAAATGTTATATTTATATAAGAATTTGTTATAAATTCGTCGCGTTCGCGTTACGATCGAATTGCCGCCACGTCAGAAAACGGGACACTCGGGAATGACTCGGAAAAGTACTTGGAGCATGTGAGAGCCGAGCTTGTGAGGGTGGCCACGTGGTATAAAACCGGCGGCATACGCAGGCGTACAATAGCGGGACGGCGGCAGGCTGGCAAAGCGTCTGCGATTGATTCATGCATTTTTCAGTAGTCGCAGCATTTGTTTGATCAGACCTATGTATACACTGCTCTCTTCTCCGTCCGGACGGCCTTTTTCGCCTGGTTTGGCGAAAAAAGGTGGTGTGTACGTAAAGTGACAAAACGACCGAACCTCTATGTAAACGTGTACATACGTGCAATGTGTATCTGTGTGTGTTGAAATAGGTGTCGGGATAGTACACGACCCACGGTCGCAAGTTCGAAACTGAGTGAAAGATCGATCGGAAACCGTGCCCTCGCAAAATAGCCACCTACGGTACTTTTCGTGTCGTGTGTTCGATCTGATCGCCGCGAATCATTTCTTCGTGGCAGCGAGTTTCGTGCATGTTGAGCCTGATCGATTTTTCGAACAAAACCGCGCTATTTCTTTCTTTCCTATTTCAAGCTTTTTTCCAATCGACGTTCGTGAGAAAAGTAGAAAAAAAAGCGCTTTAAGAACTCTTCTTCAAAGAGAAATTAATTCACTGAAGATGAATTAATCCGATTTCTAAGATTTCTAAGATTTCTAAGATTTCTCTTTAATTGAATAAAATATTGTGAAGAAATGTGGCTTTGTATTGAAATATTGTTGTTGCTACTAAATTGTGTTGGAGTTTATACACTATCGATATAATCTAAGAATCTAAATATATAAAATTTTTGACGTTTAATGTGCTCGAATTTCTAAACTAGAACATGTTTATATACGTTTTAACAAGTTCTTAACAAAACATATCTGTTATATTACGAAGATATTTATTTATACAGATAAAAGACTCACGAAATTATAGTCAAAAAATTGACGTTTTAAGTCACGATATTTAAAAACATTACAAGAGCGTTATTATATATCTAGAACTTAAGTAAGTCATATTTTAAAGATAAAAATAGGAAGAAAGAGAGAGAGATCAGATTTAAATAAAACTGATCTATTAAAGTAAACTTTATAAGAAAGTTCTTTCGTTCAATTTACATCTTTTCTTACAATACAGCTATCGTATTACAAAAAGAAGCTTACAACACATGTATAAAATATCATTTGCTCTACTTCCTCATATATCGATTTTTTCCAGAAAAGATTTTACAGAGAAAAAACAAAAAAAAAATAGTTACAACTTTTTTGCAGTAACGTACACATGTTACAGTAACACTTTTCGCGTGTACTTGGTACCGTTTTTTTATATATCTGTTTTGAAAAGGATTATTCACTCACACAACGGGAAATCGAGCGTGTCATGATGGATTAAATTTTTGAAATCGGTACTCACCGATCACCGTCAAATTGTAGCGGAAGCTGCGCGTTTGACCCTTTCGGAAATCCACTCTACATCTGTATATCGCTGCGTCGTGCCGCTTTATATCGTCGATCACCAAAACTGCTGGACTAGGAAAGGCGGTTCGGAAAAAGGCGCGTGGGCCAAAAACACCGGAATCGGACGAGTGCAGCGCCTTCGCCACCGCTTTCTCTCGCGCGTCGATTCTGTAACAAGACGTAAATCTTGACGCTTTTTCAAACTCTAAAATAAAGTAATTAATTAAAGCAGGTTTTATATCACGGATAGATTGATCACAATATATTTAACTCTCGAAACACTTGTATATGTTGCCTACACTCTAAAGATAAAAATAACATCATTGTACATACATACAGCGCAATTCTTTTTTTTTTTTTAGTCCGATTGTAAGATATTTATTAGAAATTTCAAGAATTTACGATACAATTGGCGGCATTCCGACTTGTATGTAGAAAACAATCGCAATTTCCGGCCAATAAAATACGAATCTCACGCGAAGAGATTTTATATCAAGCTACGCTCGAGAATAATAAAATCGTGCGAGAGCTAGAGTAGATTTGTGAAATTGGCGTTAAAAAAAATCCACGATGCGATTCATTGACCGCAGCAATGAACCGTAGTAGTATCGAGTATTACCCGCTTACGAGCTAGCGATATAATTATTTCAAATCGATGGAATAATTATCGTGCGCAGTGTAGGGAATAGAGAGTACCGGCGTGCAGGTAGCTGGCGATAACGCAATTAAATCGCAGCCGTGTTATCCGATATTTTGAACGGACACCGCTCATTTCCGTTTCATCGATATCGCGTAGATAGCGCGTCTAGCCGAAGAAAAAGGGTCGGTCCGCGCGATCGAATCAAACCGCGCACCGGCTGATTACAATGGATAATTGGAAAATATAATCACGCCTCTCTGATCGGCAATGTATGGTATTTACGTTATATTACGGTTTAATGCTCGTGAAAATACACGTTTACAAAACGTACGTTTTGTAAAACGATCGCCGACGTTTGAGAGTATACTTCAGATGAAATTAAATCTGATCATCTGAATATCTTTCTATATTAGTAAGATTTAAATCTGAAGTGTAAGTCAGATTTGCGATGAAAATAGGATAGATATATACTAGATACAATAAACAATTAACGTAACTAATAATATTGGACACATTTTAAGAGCACAAAAGATAGTTAAAGTTGTAATTTAAAAATTTAATTTTGATTCAAAGATACATATCGAATGCTTGTATCTTGAATATATAAATCCTTTTTATCCTATTCATATTATCTTGTAACTATGTTATAACTATATTATAACTATGTTATAAGATAACATGAATAGGATCTTTTGTAAATAAATTTGAGAGGATAAAAAGAAACGTTTGCGACTATAATTTTTTTATCCCGCTTACTGTTTCACATCAATTTTGAACTGAGACTCTATGGTGATCGCATGTTCAGCGATTATTTTTTGACATTATATGAACGTATGCTGTTACATATAATGACTATATGTTAACGAGGAACGTAAAATGTTTCCATGTGACACAATATTAGATTTTGACGTAAATAAAATACAATGTGTCAAAAGTTTCCGTCAGCGAAATTACGTTTTGTATTAATAAAAAGTAGCGATGCGCGTTGTAAAATTCGCGATTTGTGAAAAAGGAAATTTATTATTACTCTCAACTCAAAAGGAAGAGGAAAAAAAAAAGTTATTATTATATGTATGTTATTGTCAAACCGCACTGAAGCTTCCTCACAATGAATGTGCGATATGTATTATGTGATTTTATAATTATTATTTTGTAATAAAAGCACATTGTGTCAAGAATCAGAGATATACAAGGTATAATTATAGTTATACCTTGCAATACACAATAACCGACCATATTGTGTCTTCCAACATATATTCATTACAAATAATCACAATATCAATGTAAGTACAAAAACAAAACAAAACACAAAAGAAACACTCGTTCAAAGTTGTCGAAGAATCAAGTTATGCTCGTTTTCGGGCATGTTTTCTTCTTCGACCGTGTTCACACGTGGCTTGCACGAGCAAGCTGTGTGGCAGCACAAGAGAAGTCCATTTCTTTGGATTTTGCGTGGACGACGCGATAACGTGAAATTACAACGGTCGTAAACGCGCGGCCGAGAAGTGGCGAGAACAAGGACACAAAGACGAGAGAGGGATATGAAACGCCGAGATGCAATAAGAAAATGCGTATCTTTTTCCTTGTGTCTTTATGCACAAGCAAGACCCAGCGTTCTCTTATTCTTCACAGCTTGCTCTCGAGACGAGTACTCCGGCGAGACTTTTCGGTTTACGTCGACGTGGCGCCGGATAATACGGAATCGATGTCTGTTTTATGAAACGTTTTATCTTGCCGCGCAGCCAGCTTTCCAATATTTCGTTCGACTCTCTCCCGCCTCGTTCACGACCTTTTTCCTCTCTCGATTCTATCGCTCGCCATCCTCACCCGTTATTCCCTCCCGCTTCATCGCCCATTCTTTCCCGCTCGAAGCTTCTGCGTTCCGCTTCGATTATCCTCTCCGAAATGATACATATTGTTTAAGCCAGTGCTTTCGCACTTGAGCTGAACGTTCCTTCGAGGTGTAAACCATCGCGCGCTGAATGTTCGAAAGAATGGCAGCGTTTTTCACACAATTCACTGATATTTTGAATATTTCTAAAAAGTGCTCGATCTAGTGAAAGACTCTCACTTTCTGTTTCTCGAAAGGGAGAAAGATAACAGAGATACAAGTGTACTATCAAGAGAGAAACGGTATTCATTCCAGCCGCTAATAGATTTTATTCACGACATGGTATTGACAGAAAAGAAAAAAGAACGAAACACTATTTTATGTTTCTGGAATTTAGTTCTTTTGCGAACATGCACACCGAATAAAACGCGATTGTTTTCGTACATTTAGGTTGGAGATCTAATTTTAGGTTACAATAAAATTCATTTCCAATATTCCGCCCTAATCCGCAGTCTCGTGCACGACTTTCCCTAGTTTCCGCCCCTTTTCGTGCGTCCCTCCGCATTCCCTCCCCGCTAACAACTCGCCCGTGTGTCCCACACCCTCGTAAAAATGATAAATGTCCGGCGAGCAAAGGGTAAATAGCAACGGAATAAATGCACGCCTGCCAGCGGCAACTTTGCATGGCGTACAAGAAAATTATACGTTTCTAAATATTTATTGGCGCATTAATTTTGTGACGTGTCTTTAACCAGCGGATTACTCCTCGCACTCACCGCCAACGTGGTTACTGCCGACGTGACGCAATAATTTGCGTCGAGTCGTTGTTTACCGCGGCAGCGCGTCGGGATAAAGTCGCCGAGGTCCTTTACAATTTTCTAGATTGCATAAATTTCGAAAGCGGCTGAGTGCTTTTTAATATTTCGCTGCACTTTTATCCGTGCTTTCTTCCCCCCATTCTCTCTCTTTTTTTTATATGTATATATATGTATATATCATATATGTTTACGTAAACCGCACGCCCGTCTCCCGTTGCATACGTCCTCATTTTTCCTTGCTCGTGGTTTTTTATAGCGAAAATAACACGCACCTTTAGGGCGAAGGGTAAATAGCAAGAGAATACATGCATGGCACCCGGTTTACGGCGCGCGCAATAAAATTCTTTTTCTTCCTTAGATAATTCTCGTAGCTCTATGTTAATTTTCTACATTTTTTTGTAGGAACCATAATTTCAATATTAAATTAATTAATTAATAAGCAGTTATAATATACTGTTTATATGTATTTTCTGGTCTGATTTATTTATTTTATAAGTTTTTTGAAAAACTTATTAAGTGAAATTAAAAACAACAAAGAAAAAGATATTTTACTTGTATGTTAAGTACAAGTAGTACGCTATACAGTTACGTTAATACAGTTACGCTGTCCTAATACTTACATCTTATTTTAATGTGTGTGTACCTTTTAAGAATTTTACAATATTTTGACATTTGTTTCGATCCTCTTATCTCGCGCAAAAACGATGCGTAGCCCCCGTGCAAAACGTAAATAACAACCGAATAAAATGTACATACCGTCATCCGTGTTGGCCGAGGTCGCCCGAGGTTCTCCAGATCTGGCGCGAACCGGCCGCAAAACAAAACCGCGAAAAATATGCCACTTTAGCGATTTCGCGCGTTACCCTGTGACTCGTAGAGCAAAAACACTTGAAACGAGCGAGTTGCACCGGTCTCTCGCTGTGCCTAGCGTATAACCACTGTTTCGCGCGTAGCGAAATAAATCTTTTTTCGTAGTTATGCAAAATATTCTCCGCATTTTGCGAAGATTGGAGAGCGTTGAGCGTTACGTGTCAGTTAGTCGTGTTATCGCCATAATTTTCACAAGTGTAAAGTGAAAAATAGAACAAAATTGAAAGAAACGCGCGTATCTGCATTTTAGAATTTATCCGCGGATGTATCGGAAAAGCAATCATTACGCGGTTTGCATGTTTTCCCGCGGATTGTGGCGCGGCGGACACATTACGCGAATAAGGCTGAAATTTGAATTCGTTCCAATTGGAATGACAGCCGGTCCGCATAATCGATATCCGCTGCGCTGAAAAACGCGACTGGTGGAGTTCGAAACGGTGCGGCGCGTAAACCGTGTTAACGTGTCTACGAAGTCTCGCCGGCGGAATCGACGACGACGACGAGAACGATAAACGTTGAAATCACATTAAAGTTGAGCAAGAAAAGAGGCGACACGCGGCTGCTGATATCGCGACTAGAATCGTAGTCGCGACGCGGCGATGTCGCGAGCAAAGTGCAACTCGGGCGAAGATTTAAGCCCTTTGATAAAGCGTGAACGGCACCGAACGAGATTAGAGTTTACGCCAGAAAGTTGAGCGTTAACGTGACAGAAGCGGCACGAGCCCCGGATCTCAACAAGAAGAAGAGAAATAGAAGAAATTCACGCTCTCTTATACAACCGCTGTATGTTTTATGCACCAGCCCTTGTATCTCGCATGACATAAAATACTCCAGATAGCACGGTCCGTATAAGTGCGAAGAGAAACTCCAGAAATCCTGTATTAATTTTAATAAGCGTCGCCGCATTACTTCTTCCCGTCCTGTTTCAACAGCTTTAGCCGGTCGGAGAGAACGGATTTAACAGAAAATTACAAAATTTCTCGACCGCCGCGGTAAACTCTTGGGAAAAATTGTACCATTTACGTCAAGTAAATTTTATTAGCTTTTTCTTTCCGGTCTTCGCAAAAGAGAACATTACGCTACGCTCTTGCTCGCGACGCATTTTCATCAACACAAGATAATATCAATTGCCACGCGTTATTCAACACTCAACAGAGTATTTACCATATGCAAATGTATACGCATATTTTACTGCACATTTATATCAATTTAAAATCAAACGTTTTATTTTTTTTTTTTTTTTGTTTCTACCCCATCCCGCTCTTTGCTTTGTGAGAGATGCGCGAAAAGCGTGACGAAACTAAGCCCCCCATGATATTTACAATATAAAGTAATAAAGTTCTCGGTTTTATGCGACCGGTGTGCCAAAAGAAACGAAATTACGCGGAAAGATGCAATCTCTCCGGAAATTACATTTAAAATTCAGAAGCGTTTGTTTGTCTCCGAAGCCGAAGCCATGTGGATTGTTTCTGAGCGATGTGTCTAAAGCGTATAACACGCCCGACCTTCGTCAAGAGATGTTAATGCGCCGCATTTTCCCACAGCCGGGAATAACGACGAAAACGTTTGTGCGCGCTAACTCGCTCGTCCAAACGATTTGCTGTTTGTGTTCTCGCGTCTGTAGTTGTCGCCGACAATGTCTCTTGTCGGACCGCCGAGCCACAGGTTTCGCCGAATATTTCCGGCTTCGTGCCGCGTGTACCGCGGCGCATTGGATTCGGTTCCCTGCCTCGCGGCGCGCCAGGTTTTAGTAGAAATAACGACACGTAGTCAGACATATCGGGTCGGGTCGCGTAGTTGCGGCTGACGCTATCGTGACGTACTACTGCCGGGGCCGATCACCCCGGCTTTACGTTCACCCGCATCACTGTTTTACATTTCCGTCCCTCGCACTTCTCCGCCCTTCTCCGCTCTGCAATCCCCTTTCTCGTACGCGATAAATCTTCGGTATGAACAATGTTAAGAATGTTATTTCAATTTTTTGCGTCACGCCGCGCACGCGTATAAACGCATGCGTACAAATAAAAAAATAAAAACAAAAAATATATCTAATCTTGTCGCGACAAATATTTCACACAAAAAATGCGAAATCTCGCGTTTTTTTTTTTTTTTTAACAAAATCCGGAATGTAAATTATGAATATAAATATTTAAATAATTTGAAGAAAATTGAAATTATTGATCAATCAATTCGAAAATGTCCGGACGATAACATTTCGACAACCGAGCGATATTTCCACGAATCGCCACGCGATCAATTTGTCATAGAATTCAGTTTTCGCTGACAGTATTTGCGAAACGTTAACAACTGTAACCGCTTTGATAAATTTGAATGATAGAAACAATATTGCGTACGCGCAAAATGTACCTTGTTTGGTCATCGCGTTTTCCGGCGCGATTATACCGGGCGCGATGAAATCATGAGGCTCTCGCCATGAATATATACTCACGATAGAATTTGTCAGCCTGACCGTTTCCAATGCGCTTGCTGCTCCCGCGGTTTTATGACGTCGATAACAAACGTGTTACTACACCGGCAGTGCGCATATTTTCATTGAAATATTTACTATTTGCTATTAATCACTCGGAATCTTTTTAAAGGGTTTACCGAAGCTTAAACTCAGCTTTATCAGTATCTGTATCGTGTTTTCACGTCGCCTCTTTTCACCGTAAGTGAAAAATCGTTTTATCTTATATAGCGCGCGCGCGCGGCGAAGAAAAATTGATAAACATAGTTCAAGTCTTCTTCCTCAAACGAATCAGGGAAAAACAAAGTTGTTTGTGAGAAGATGCGCGTAATCGCGCGGTGTGTGTTTTTTCCTTTGACGCATGCGCATCGATAACAGCGAGCGATTATGTCGCGGTTAGAACATTTTGTCGGGAGATTGTTTCTCATATTACATGCCTTCAGCAGCAGCGCCGTTCAAAAGACATACTTCGCTTTTGTTCTGTTTTATCTTGCACGCGAGCGCAAAATTAAGCTCGCGTACGCGATTTGTCTCGTCTCGAAGCGATATTAAGAAAAACGTGAAAAAAAAAAGAGAAAAAGAGAGAGCGCGCGTTTAAATCATTACGCTCGCGTGACCTCACTAATTGACGATTTTTGCGCGTGTCGCAAAATCTTTCTTCAACGAAGAAGCGAGAATGCACCAACGTTTGATTGCACCGTTTGGTAATGCCGTTCAGTTTCGCGTGCGCGTTTCGTGCCTGCGTCGTATTTTGAGTTCAGAAATTCTTTTGACCCGCAACCTCGCGCGCATAATGCACGCCCGATTTCGAAACCCGTGTCTTGCCCGGCTTTTCATCTGCACTTCCCCACTCTGATCCGCCGGCAAACGAACGGCCGGACCTTTGAAGAGTTCCCGGAACTTTATGGCCCGGTAATGCTTGTCCTTAGCGGCAAGGCTGGTCTGATAATACCAGGTCGATAACGAAATTCAATATTTCCACGGTAATAGCTTGGCGCACGGTGGCGATAGTAATGCGGCGCAATTCGCCCGCATAAGTCCCGTGTTAATATTTAGGGTTACTACTCGTGAGCACGCCATGGAAGTGCATCACGCACTTTCGTGCAGCGCTGCTCTCACCATCGTTGGCGCTTTTTCGAGCTTTTCGGGCTTCAGACGAAATCATCGAGTATAAAAAAGTACGAAAGATCTCTTTAATGCAAATCCAAAAAATATATGCATATAATAATAATAATAATAATAATAATAATAATAATAA
>QVNW01005408.1:0-13895 GCA_014825475.1 Pseudomyrmex flavicornis | reverse complement strand
TCCTGCGATCGGCTCCAATGACCGTGTAAGATATATTTCTTAACTTGTTAAAGTTTCATGAGCCTTAATACATTAATTGTTTAATGGTACAAATTTATATTTTTACATTTTTGCATTCATCTGCAGACACAAATTGTGACCGAAAAATCTCAATTATCTCGTGAAATTTATGTTCGTTTCATTTTTTTTTTTTTTTTTAAATCGATAATCGCGATTGCGAGAGGTCGGGATGTTTAGGTGTAGGTTTTCTTTCGTAGGAAGTGCTTATCCGGGTATTGTTTTACTCACACGCAGAAGTGCGAGCGGCACGGAATGCGCGCTGGTGTGCACCTTTTGGTTGACGCGCAATACACACACACACACACAGCACACATATGTATATATTTACGCACATAGAGACGCGGCTCGAGTTGTACCGAGAAAGCGATCTTCGTCCTTCCCTTTGCCGTCTCTCGGTGATAGCCGATTTCCGGTGGCAGGCAAACCGCGAAAGCGATCCTCGGCTGCCTCAAGTGCGTCAGGGATTGATTGTGTCGTGAATCGAGACGACTCGAGCTTACACATTCCGAACGGATTATCATCACGACGCTTCTCGCGCGCGATGCGTAAGCAGTTTTGCATACCGGCGACAAGCCATCAAGGCTTGATAAATATTGATACCTCCCCGTCCTTGGATTCGAGCGACAGGTGCTCCCTCAACAAATCGAGATACAGATGTTCTAACCATGATTTTTCTCCGCGTTGCGCGATTCTCAATTAGCCCGCGCGCTCGAGAAAATTTCTCTTTCTCTCTCGAACGCGCGTTTGGATTTTTTTTTTTTTTTTTTTTCATGGATTTTATAACGTTCGTCAAGTTTGTTACAATTATTCGCGTTGGTTTTAATTATCTCGCTCTTGAATTCGTGCCAACGTTACAATGTAATCTGCACGGTTTCGCTTTGCAAACGGCAAATCACGAGGGAATCGAACTTGTTTGCCAACAGATAATTGCATTTAATTAGTAAGCCGTCGTGCGGCGAGTGCGCGAATCAGAAATTATCTTCTCCGTCTAATTGCTTAAACAAGAAAGAGAAAGAGAGAAAACGAGAACTGTTCAGCCGCGTAGGGCTCTGATTAGCATAGTCGGTCATTAGCGCGCGAGATCGTGACAGATCGGACAAGGGATTCGTAGCGAAAGGTTTGCGCATCGCGATGAGAGCGTCGCGTGGGTTCTTTTCGAAATACCGCGTCATCGCGTCCGTGAAACAAACGAGAATCGAAGATCGCGCGTCTCTCGCTCGGCTTATCCTCTCCCCCCTCCATCCCCCATCGCGCGAACTCAGAACGCAAGTTTTTTCGCGGTTTCCGCGTTACAAGTGCTACGCGCCGCGCGGCGTATCTCTTCGGCTCTTTCGCGGCTTGAGCCGAAACGATCGTTCATGGGCGTGGCAGCGAGAAGCAGCAGCAGCAGCAGCAGCAGCAGCAGCTTGCATCGAAATACGGCGGCGCGCGCGGAGAGTTAGAGAAGGAGAGAATATAATTCCCGGGAATATATTAATTCGGTCGCGTAAAAATTAATTAGTAACGAGCCGAACGCCGCCGCACACCCTAAACGCTCCTCCTTCGCGTCTCTCTCTGGGGGCTGAAGTGTCGAACGTAAATTCCGAAAAGGATGAAAAAAGAAAAGCCAGGCGGTTGTTATCTGTTGCTTCGGAGCTTTTTCGCACTTCCCCATTTTGCGTAATAGTTCTTTTTTTTTTTTTTTATATTGAAAATCCGCTTTTATCTTCCGCCATCGCAGATGAGGAATAGATAGAGCAGGTTTTTTTTTTTCAAACGCGAAGCTCGGAAGTAATCCCTCTTTCTTTGTCTCCCCTTCCCTCTCGTATCAAGATGATCAAGTCGCGAAATTCCGCTCGCGCCGAAGTATTATCCAACTCCGGAGTCCGCGCTCGTACACACACACACACGCGCGCGCGCGCGCGCTTCCCTACTCGCCTTCGCTTTTCGCGTTACTCACCCGGCCCCACCAAAAGCGAAAGGCGATTCGCCGAGAGCACACACTCGGCAGGTATATATAATGCGTGTTTTGTTTCGCTCGAGCGAGCGCCGTAAGTTGCCCAAACGATCGACGATTTCCAGGTAGCGGACGCCGTGCAATCGGCGAGGATTACGCGAGCGATCGGCGATAATCGTCTGTTCTAATCGTCTTCAATAGGAGAGAGGGGGGACTCTCTCGGTGAAATCTCTATATTTGGAAGGAACAGGACGCTCGTTTTATTATTTCACTGAATCACGATCGAGCGCAATCGATTTACGTCCATTCTCTCTTTGTTTTTTTGTTTTAATTGAGCAGATCGCGCGTTGCGCAAAGGATTGTGATTCTGAATATTTATCGTCTCGACAGAATTGCGCGCGCGATAATAAATAATTAATACGTTAAATAAATTAAATTTGAATCTTGAATATTGAATCGAACGATTAAACCATCCAAATTGGAGACAAATGTGATAATGAAATTCGATTTCATTCATTCGAACTCTTTTTCTCGGAAACGCATTCCGCGCGTTCGAGCTCCTCGCGCGCGTGAGAATTTTATTTTATTTCACACAAAAAAACGAGAAGTTTTCCACGAAAATTTTCGCGATTGGCGCGAAACGCGATTCCGCAGAAGCGATTACGAGAGTTACGCCGAGACGTCGAAAAAAAAAAAAAAAAGTCGGACACGGGCTATTTGCGTCGTTACGGGAGGGCGGGATATAACGTGAGCTTAAGGGGATTGTTATTATCTGTGGGTCTTTAACTGAAATTTAGCCCGGGAGAGAGAGACGGCGGGAAACCAGTTTCGGAGTCAAACAATCCGAAAGAAGGAGGGAACTTCGTCGATTTGCAGGAATGCGACTTAATCCCTCTTCGCTCTCTCGTAAGAGACATATAAAACGCCTCATCAAAGAATTTTATTCTCCGAGACTGACTGTGGCCCCCCCTCCCTCTCGGGAATTAGATCAGTATAAAGAGACGAGTCCGCGTATCGTCGGCATGTTGCAGCGCATTTATGAGTTCCATTAATGAGTCGCTTGATTAACTAACGCACGTCTTTTATATTCTGTTTCGTCTCGTGAAAACGACGTTTTTTCTGTGGGTTTTTTTTTCGCGCCAAGATTCGCGATTCTCAGTTTCTCTTTCTCTCTATCTGTAACTTCTTCCGCTAATCATCTTTGACACACGAGATTGGATTTCTCGCGACAGTCTCCGAGCGAATTTGACGAACATCGCCGACGTGACAAATCACACACAGGCTCGTTTGCGGAAAAAATCCCGCGATCTTAAAAATTGCCAAGAGAGAGAGAGAGAGAGAGAGAGAGAGAGTCGGCGTGTGTGTGCGCGTCTCTGAATAAATAACCCTCCCGTATAATACAGGGCCCCGCCCTACGTCGGCTTCGCCGCTTTGTACCCCGCTTCTCTTCTCGTTTAGGGTTAGAAAGAGAGAGAGAGAGAGAGAAAGAGAGAGAACCGGGGGGAGAGTCAGGGTTGCCACCATGTTGCGTGCGAACGGGAGAGATCCCGGGGCTCCGAGCACGCCCGTTTACAGCCCTGCCGTGTTCCTCTCTTCGCGGTGCTCATTCTTTCTCTGACGGTCGAGCGGTGCGGGTCGGTATATATACGCCAAAGGATCGCGCGAAAGGATAATAAAAGACGATCCTCTCGCGAGCGTGTCTCCTCCTCGGCGACACGAGGCGTCGTCGTCGCTCGTTTCTCGACTTCGGAACGAGATTTCGAATCGCGCTCTCCGGCGCGTTCGCGCACGGCGAACAAAAGACGGACGCGCGCGGCGGGCATCGCCGAAACGCACGATCGGGAACAAAGGACGAGAGCGTTTCTCGTACAGCAGGGCCGATATCTCTCCCGTTGCGCGCTACCGAGAGAGAGAGAGAGAGAGAAGAACCGATCGATCATTAACCCGTAGAGAGAGAAGGAGAGACTCAGCAGCCGCGAGTCGTGATTCGCCCTGGGTAACAACATCGTCGTCGGGTGTCGCATACACATCCTTCGCCGAGGACAATCTCTCCGAGAGAAAGACAGACACTGCGCCCTTCCAGGATTTTCGATTGGGGCATCGACGTGTTGTACCTGCGATTTACGAGGCGTAGCGCGCGCGCACGCGGAACAGAGAGGAGAAGAAGCGCTCGCGAAAGAGAGTGGAGGAGAGGACGACGACGACGCACGACGGTGTGCGTGACGAGAGAGCGCGAGAAAGGAGAAAGACTTGAAGCTACCGAAGGTGGGAGAGAGAGAGAGAGAGAGAGAGAGAGAAAGATAAAGAAACTGCGAGAGTGAACAAGGGACAGGAACGAAACGGTGGAAAAGGAAAGAGAGGGAGAGAGCGAGGTAGGGCAACTCGCAAGCGAGACGGAACAAGTGAAATAGAGAAAGAGAGAGAGAGAGAGACAGAGGGATCCCGAGAGAGGAGGGAGAGGAAGCGAGATAGTTGCGGCGAGGGAGAGAGAATCCGGCATTGGTGCGAGCGAGCAACGCGCGCGCCGGTGACAGAAAGACAGACAGACGGACCGACCGACAGACGGACGCCGCCGCCGCTTCCCCTCCGCTTGCGCGCTCGCGCCAGTCGGTCGCGCGTTACCGAGCTAAGTGGATGGGTTCGCGAACGCGCTCCCGCTGAAAAAACGTTTCTCCCTCATCTGCCTCTGCCTGGATCCGAGCGCACTCCACTCCCTACGTCAGACAGTAGTGTGTTTCGTCGTGATAAACACATACGCGCGTCCGTCCGCGACTCGTTTATTATTCCGTTGCGCCGCGACCCGTGAGAGAAGAGACGACGCCGCGTCCGCGCGCAGTGCCGGACGAGCCGAGCCGACGGAATTTTTCTTTCGGAGCAGAGAGGATTTTCTTTTACAAAAGGTGCAAATCTCCGAAAAGTGCGCGCGTTCAAGTCGACGTTTTTTTGTACCATCTCTCCCGTCGCTGGAGATTTTATTTCTCGCTCGCGTTGCGAGAATTCGAGAGGTGAGTATCAAGCAAAGTGGTGACGAATTAAAAGTGTGCCCGCGATTCGCGCTCTCTATTCGTGTGTCATATCGATCGTCAACTGCGAGCGATCATCTCTCTTCGACGTGCTCTGTTTTCTTTATTTGTTTTTTTTTTTTTTTTAATTTTAAGTAAAAGAGAAAACAGATGGTTTTTCTTTGTGATACAACATCCTCTCGAGTATCTGTTGCGCGTCCACCGGAGTTTTTCGCGCGCGCGCGCCTGTCGCGCACGAAAATCGACTCGACGATTTTTCTCCCATCGAGACAATAATCGCCCGGCCGTTGTTTCGGCGAGCGCCGACGGGCAAAAAAAAAAACGCCGACGAGGAGGCGTCATCCGCGGGATGCGGCCTCGATGTTTCGAGAGGGCATTCGGATTTTCGACCCGTGTATCCCCCGCGCCATTTTGAAAATGGGCAGCCGGAGCGGCAATCGATATAGCGGAGGACGGCGCCAGCCGCGTCTCGCGAGGGGGATCTCTCGAGGACGTCGGCGTCCTGCGTCGTCCTCGAGAGAGAGAGAGAGAGAGAGAGGTGCGTCTCGCCTTGCCGACGCCTCCGTCGTCGACACCTCGTCGCGGTCGAAACCGGCGAGAAAATTCCGGAATTCGCGCGGATCGCCGCGAATAAAAGAGACGACGCGTGACCGAACGAACGAGCGATCCTTAAGAAACGACCGACCGGTCGTTACGCCATCTTGATTCCGTGTGCCCCACCATCTGCCTATGGTGGCCGCACACTTAACCCCCGAACGATCGAACCGTGTACACACGATACATACGCACGATTTCCAAGCGACGACCTTTTCCGCGCGCACGATCCGCGCGCACTAAAATCGCACAATAACCCGGGAGTTTATATTATTCATCATTGCGTTACGACATTTCGAGTTGGAACAATTTTCTGCGTCCGTAAGAAAAACAATTCTGAATTACGAGAAACAACTGTGTGTGTTTTGTCATGCACGATAATTAATTTCGAATTATACTGCGATCATTCGACGTCGATTTAATCGCAATGAGCAGTCTGAGAGGTTTTTGATAAAAAAACAAGTTTAAAAAAATTGACGACAAAATAATTATACTATCTCGCAACAAATTAGAATGTTAATGCGTTTTTTATGATGTGAAACGGTTGTAATTCACCCCCCCGTGACAAACTCGAGAGACAAACGTTCTAGAGATCTGGTCTTTGTAATCGATAGAATAGACAGTGAGGGAACAAAAGAGAACAACTCAAGACGACAAGGATGTCGCTCGGCTAATCCGCGGTGTGTCTTCCACGGCGATATATACGCTCTCTCCTTCTCTTTTCTTTCTTTCTTTCGCCATTGTGCCGATTTTGCATAGCAGGCCTCTACCTGCCGCGCATTTAAAATGCAGTCAAGGCTTCCTCCGCCGAAACGATTGTTGTCGCTCGAAAGAGAGAAGGGGCAGTCCCTGACGAGAGAAAGGGACCCCCAAGAAAGAAGAAAAACGCGCCGGGTCCTGTATTAAATCTCCCGCACCCGTGTCTAGTTTTCTCATATTTTTCCGAGATACGACCTTCTTCTCATCTTCTCCGTCTCTTTCGAGAGATCCGACACACGAACATTTCTTTACGGACCACCCGTTAGTTAAACCGCGACGAAACTCTTCGCCAGTTCGATCGGTTTGATTGCGTTAATTCGTCGCCATTTACTGTCTCGTTAATTAACTCCATTGCATTGTGTGCAAATGTCGCTTGACTGCTTTTCCTCGAAAACTCGCGGCATTTGCGCGCGCGGATGCACCTGTGTGTGTGTGTGTGTTTGTGCGCGAACGCTCTCTTCTCGCGCAATGTCTCGTTTTGCATCTCTCCCGGAATCTCTCTTCGCGCGATGCTCGGCGATGACCTGCCCTCCGCGGTCCGCGCCCCGCTTCCTGCGATCGGCGGCGACAACCAGTTTCAGCAACGATACAACGGCGACTCCGCAACGATAACGGGTCGTTAACTTGCCCACATCTGCCTTTCTCTCGTTCGCGTTACAGACTCCGAGTAAAGAGAGACGACGCTTGTTCTCGAGCGCGGCGAGTTCTGTCTTTTTCTCTCTCTCTCGTTGCGATTTTCTCTATCCGACGAGATCGAAGACGATCTCTCTCTCTTTTCGAGTTAACGGAGACACACACGCGAGACGCGGACTTAATTCCACGTTGTTGAGTCGTAATTAACCGTTCGCCATTGTACGTTATTATCGCGCGAGAAAAATTGCTGTTTTGTCGATTCACATCTTTGAAATACCATCGTTTTTTTTGTTTTTCACTTGTAAATGCAACCTCTGTTTTTTTTTTAACGACCTTATGAGATTTTCACGCCGACACAAATGTTGGTAATTTCTTTCTTCGCACAGAGATGTACGAAAATTTCCGAGTTTGTGAAACGTCGTTCTAATTATTAACCGCTGGTACAACTCTGTTGTTCTCTTTCTCTCTTTCACATCGCGTGCACAATTTCCTCACAGAGCAAATCTGTTTCTCTTTTGTTCGGCTCGTAGTTTATGAGCGCATTTTAAGATCCCGGGACTTTCATCCCCATCGTTTTCTGGTCGCGTGTTTACACGGGTCGGAGGGTGCTGCACGCGCCGCGTATAACCGGGCCAAAAATAGACTCGCGCAGAGAATGAGAGAGAGAGAGAGAGAGAGAGAGAGAGAGAGATCCACGGCAACTCTCCGGATTCACGTACGCCGCACGTACATTTTTCGGGCCCCGCTAAACTTTCTCGTTTGACGGGCCGCCGACTTTTCAGTAGCGCAGCGGCGCACGAGCACGTGCGCGAAGCGCGCGTATCCGTATGCGGGACACGCGTTCATTCGCCATACGGGTCCGACACTTATTTTTTTTCTCTCTCTCTCTCTCTCTCTCTCTCGTCCGCGCTTTACCTTATTTTCAAATTTGACAGCGGCTGCGCGCGCGCTCGAGAAGCAGATGTCTTTTTTTTTTTTTTTCTTTCTCGAGAACGAAATAGGGATCGATACAAAGAGAGCGAAGAATGAAACGAAAGGAACAAAAGAGGAAGAGCGGAATAACCCGCGGTGCGCGCGCGTCGTTCATATTCTTAACTAATCAACAATGTCAAAGTGCCAGTTCGGTGAAGACGAGAGGGATTATAATCGGCTATTTTGTTCGCACATGCCTTTCGGTCGGTAGCTTCTCGCCGTCCGTTCTTTTTTATTGTCTTTTATTTTAAACGGCCGTGCTTGCTCTTTGTGTGTTTGTCTTGTTACGCTACTTCTCTGGGTGACTTCCATGCGAGAGCCCCTATGTATCGCGGGGGTTGCAGCCGCCGCCGCCGCCGAATTGGGTGCGTCAGGCGCGAGGAAATAATGGCTGATTGATTAGCCATACACACACACGCGATTGCCACACACATTTCCCGTGCCCGTGGGAATTGGGGGACCGGCGCATTCTCGCGCGCGCGCGCAGTCGCCAAAAAGAATTTTTTTGTTTATCGAAGAGAGAGAGGGAGAGAGAAAGAGAGCACGCGCTTGTACGTGTGTCATTCGGAGCACCGGATGAGTCAGCGGAAGTCGAGTTGACCGAGTGCGTTGAGTCAGGTTGCGGACGAATCTCGCGTTATTGCTCAGAAAAAACGCACAGGATCCTTATCGAATCTCGCTGTCCCCCGTACAACGCGCACGACGATATCATAGATTTTTCCATGACCGCGTCATCGACGTCCGCTGATTCACTCGAGCTGAAGTCTATCGTCTTTGTGAAAAAAAAAAGAAAAAAAAATCGTCGCGCAAATTAACATTGCAATGTACGGGGCGTTTAATGGGGAAGGAAGCGAACGCGCGAAATTATTCGCGGAAGCCGAAGGAAGGAATCCGATCGGAAGAAAACGCCGGCTCGGAACAAAACGCGCGAGTTATCGGCGTTCATTTACGCACCTGCCCGACCTTTTAAATCCAATTTTCCGGTCGTCGTGTTGAGAGAGATCATGGTTTCATTATAGTTTTATTCTTTCACGGACAGACATGGGTCTTTTTTTTTTTTTTTTTTTTTTTTTTTTTAATTTTTTAAACGCAAGATATTCGATTTTAAAGTCGCGTGAATCTGTAGGTCATTTTTTAGGTCTGTCCCCGCGAAGGGATTACAAATAGTCCGGGACACACACTCACACGCGCGCACGCACAAATTCTTTCGTCTCGTATCGCGCGCGTTATCGTGGCGACGGAATTCTCACACGTCCCGTCTTTATGTCGCCGTTAACGCCTTAATAGACGGCATCGACCTCTGAATGCGCTTATTAATAAATTGAGCGATACGAATGAAAGAAATCTCCGTCGCTCATTATTCCGTTCGTGAAACGAAACGGATAACATAAGTGAAAGGAGAGTCCGAGAAACGTCGCATTTTATTCCTTTTCGCGTCGCTCCTTCTCTCGCGCGAGAAAAAGAAGAAGTTTCGCGATTCTTTCGCTCTTTCCTGTTTCGCGAGATCGCGCGGTTTTCGTCCGAAAAATCGTACATTTATTTCCAACCTGTTGTTCGTACTCACGGGTACAGTCGCACCGCAAGCACTATTGCATATTCAACACGCCTTGTTGCGTGAGTTTTATCTTGCGCGGCTTTAAACAACAACCGTTTCGCAACCGCACGCGTGACGGGAAACTCTCGACGAGAGAAGTCGTAAAAAAAAAAAATAAAGATTTATTGCGCCACTGTGTTTGTCAGATTAATTTAATCTATCGAGAGTATTCGTAATATTTTTTTCTTCGTATCTATTGTGATACTACGCGCGTCGTTGACTGGTTTAACACCGAAAAAAAACTCGAGAGATCGATTAAATGATTGATTGATTGTAGCTTTATTTATAACGCGCTCTGAAGAAAACTCCTCTCAAGTGCAAAAATTTACAAAATTAAAAAAACTAAATTATAAACGAGCATAGAAAGAACATAAAAACGTAAACAAAAATCAATAAAGATCAAATAAAAGAAGAAAAAAAAGCAAAGAATCACAAGTTATTGTTCGATATAAGTGCTTACAATACAATCTTCTTTCAAGTACATAAAAAGGCGAGAGAGAGAGAGAAAGAAAGAGAATGTAAAACTCTTCTGTCGGCACAACGTCGCGCGACGCATTATTCTAAGTGACAGAACTTTTGATCTTATCATTCGTCGTATCGTTTCGTCGAGCGAGTGAATCAGCCGTGTACAGTCACGCTTTGAAAAAAAATCCGATGTTGATGCAACTGTTTGGGAATCGCGCGACCCAAATTGTGCAAGTATACAATTTGTAATTTATCGAATATATACACACACATATCGCCGCGAGAGCGAAATTAACTGCGCAGAAGAGAGAAAGAGAAATGTCGAAACTCGAAAAAAATATTTACTTAATTATCATTCTTACGCAAGACACACGTCGCATAATACCAACGTTCTCTCGTTCGCTCGTCTCGACGATACAAACGGTTGATAATACCCGCAACGCGCGAGATTGTGTTAAATATGAAAAACAAGCCGGCGCAGAGAGCGGCAGAGAGGAGAGAGGGGGAGGAGGAAAGATAGATTCGAAGAACGAGGAAAAACAAATATAGCAACGGAATGTGCGCGAGATGCTCTATTGCAACACATCACAACCTCTTCTCTCTCGAACGGATCGGCTCGGAACCCTCCGTATCTCTTTCTTCGACCGAGCAATTTCCTTTCTCTATATACGCGCGCGCGCGCGCGAGACTATTTTTATCGCGCGGGACTTCGAACCGAGAGAACTTCGAACGAACGTACGTACATACGCGCTCAAGTCTTTTTATTTTTTTTTTTAAGCGGCGGCGCGTTTTTGTTCTTTCCGAGAGAAAACGCGCCGCGTTCGCGTTTATCTCGACGATGCAGAACCGAGCGATGTCACCCGCGACGATGCGCTTTTCTAAAAATAAAGCGACGATACGCGATGTGATGACCTTCCTGCGCGCGCGACCGGAAATATTCGCGATTCCGTTAGAACGGAGAGCGGAGTCGCGCGAGGAAGGGAAGAGCGCGTATCCTTATGTGGAAAAAAAAAGCCGGGGGGAATTTCCCACAATTTCCCACGTTTTTTTCCCTCCTTCGTAGACCACGTCACATGTGCGATCCAGTGTTGCGGCACTTGTCGAGCCATTGGGCCATTTCTCACCGTAACGACGCGTCACCGGGAAACGCGCGCGCGCGAGAGAGAATCTCTTCACCACGTGGTGCGCATATACACTCGCGCGTGAGATGCGATGACGAATATCGTAAATATTTGTCGAACCTCTTACGCCGCTACCTAATAGCGAGCGCTAATTATATCCCCTTCTATTTTCACCGCCGCGACGATATGCGCGCAAAACATTCAGGAAGCGCCGCCTCGCACAATTTTTTTTTTGAGATTCGCAAATAAATTAATTCCGCGTCTTACGATGCGTGTCCTCGATTCTCTTCCCGAGGAAAGGGCGTTGCCCCTCCCTTTCGCGCGATGGAGTTGCGAATTAGGTTCCCTCATTTTTCCGCTAATTCGATAATCCGGGAAGGCGTAAAATCGAAGCGAAGCTTCGGGGTTGGAGGGGAGGGGAGGGGGGGGGCAAACGTCCCTCGCCTCCTTTGTGCGGAACTGCATTTGTGTGTCACGGAACGCGCGTTTGTTCTGAAAATTTAGCTGGGCACTCGTTAGTCCACAGGGGCGCCATTGTGCCCTCTCTCCCCCTTCCATTATTTCTGGAACCGAGTCGGTGTAATAGCTTCTATTGTACAAGTCTGCCCATCGGCGGAGACAATTTATTTCGAGAGGAGGATTGTTATCTACTTACAGTTTTCTCTCTCTCTCTTTCTCTCTACATACGAGAACCTCGTACGAGAGCTGCAAGAGAAGGGGGAGCAAAGAGGGTTACTGGCTTTCCGATGCAGACACGATAATCCAACATCTTCCCCCGTCTTTGTGTTTTGCTCGAGTTAGTTCGTGCACGTATTGTCGGATCTCGTTATCGGAAAACGCGACCGACTGTGTACAGAAATCACGAGCGAAGCCGCGCTCCCGACACACATGGGGGAGGAGGAGGAGGAGGAAGAGAAGGAGGGAATTGCATCGTGTGGATGTGACAACATTGTGTGTCGTCGCGTTTCCGAACGTGATACGCCGCGCGCGGGCGAGTCGCGAGCGAGCGGTAAGCGCGAGCAGCGGCACGCAAAGTGTAATGCACCGTGAATAGGCCTGTCTAGAAAACAAAATGCCATTATGCGGTGACAGTGCGATACATACAGTGCGTGTCCGCCATACAGCGCATAGAGTCCGCCGCCGCGGTTCCGACTTGGCGCGCATTCACGCGCGGCGCGGTTTTGTTTTCGCGAAAAACGACACTACGCCGAAGAGTGTCAACTTACGTTCCGTGTTCGCGCGCTCAATTAAACGTTGAAAACGTAATAGTCGTTCGCTCGACTTTCATTCGTCTGGCGTAACTCGATTCTCTCTCCTTCTTTTCCTCCTTCTCTTCCCCTTCGATAATACGATCGCCGTACGTGAAGAAAACGCGCGTTCATTCGGGAAAACGAACCGCCGCGCTTCTAGAAAGCAGAAAACTAATTCCGCTCCGTATATTCCGCGCGCGATACGAATCGCTTTGTTAAATGAAGGAAGTTTATTTTTTTTTTCCTCAGTGAAAACTCGCGGAATGCGCGCGATTAAGATTCGCGATGAGATTATCGGCGCTCTGGCGTTATCTCTTCGCGTGTTTCCGCGTCGGATCGAAGTGGGTTAACAAACGGGGAATATATCTATGAATAAAACGCGAGCGGGAATAAATATAAACGCGAGTATGTAAAAACGGATATATGTAACAGCGAAATGTCAGCGAACAAAATAAAACGACGATGTCGTCGTCGTGTCGCAAGAGCCGCTTATGTCCGATGCTGATAAGAGAGTTTTTCTTCCTAAAAGGTCGATTCCATCTTTAAACATTAACGAAGAGTAAAGAAACGCGCTCTGATCGTCAGATAGATCGTACGGGTTGTGAGTTAATTCGTACACGTATTTATTACCGGAGCAACGCTTGCGCGCGCGTCGTTACATTTTTTTAACTGACGAGGAAAAAAAAAACCGAGGAACGTGATGATTTATCTGTTTAACTTACTTATAGATAAAAGATTCGTTCGTGTATGTTTTCTTTCTTATCTCCGCCATAGTTATGTACATCGAATTGATATTATTCTGTTGTAAGGTGTAAATGGTTTCATATATATATACATACGTGTCGCGATCATGTCATGTAATTTGTGCGCGAGCGATAAATGCGGTAATTTTTTCTAGAATATTTTTTTAAAAAAGAAACAATTGGACCGATTGGTTCAAGATTTTTCCTGAATTGTGAAAATTTACAATACAGTTTTTATTTTTTCTTTCGAACAAACGAAATAATATGCGCTAAAAAAACAATAGGTGCAAGCCATGACAATGTGTCTTTTCTAGAATATTTTTCTTAAGAAAATGAAAACGATTCAAGAAATTTCTTGAATTGTGAATAGTTACAACATATTCTTATTTTTTCTTCCGAATTTTGAACAGACGAAATAATATAAAAAATAGATGCAAACGATAATGCGTTTTCTGGAATATTTTTCTTTAACAAACAAAAATAAACGAATTTTCCTGAATTAAGAAAATTTATAATAGACACTTATTTTTTCCACCGAGAGGTTTGAACAGACGAAGTACAAATTTACATCCATCAAAATAATATCACAACGTTATCTATTCTAAGCCGAAAGTAGCTTTTCAAGAGACGAATAAAGTTTGTAGCACGTGTGTAAGTTTATTCGTCTTTGCGATTTTATTCGCGGAAGAATCTCGGCAACTCTCCCGTTTTCTCTTCCTCGATTTTTCTTCTCAACCGGGGGGGG
>QVNW01005404.1:0-12516 GCA_014825475.1 Pseudomyrmex flavicornis | reverse complement strand
TGTCCGCGTGCACGCAATCGTGGCTTTGTAATTCTACGCTTTTTACGATCGCTCAAGTAACTTCAGTCACCCTCGAGGGTCCGCACAGAAATTCCCGTACCCACGCCGGATTCGATCGGTATCTCCAATCAGAAGTAGATACGTCGCCCGGCAATGTACATTCACGTACATGTCGCCTAACGGTATCCCCACGGGAACAAGAGTCCCGCGTGGCAAAAGGACGTCAGTGTGTCGATCATGTTGGGGCTCGAGACTTCGTGGGGGAGAGATTGAGAGAGAGAGAGAGAGAGGATCGAATAACACGCGATTCCTCTTTCTTTTCTTTCTGTATCGTCTTGTTTGACATAGCGTGATTGAGTAATGCTCTTTGGAAACTGTGTTTGCTTCGTTTTCCGTTACGTAAACAATGCGCTAATTAAGTTCTTGATTTCCTTTGTTTTAAATTTAACAGAATATAGCTTAGAGCGTTGTGGTCGCACATTAAAAAATAATGAATTAACAGTATATTGATCATTAATTAATTAAATACAATGTGCAATTAGTTAGTTAATTAAAAAATTATATTACATATGCTACTGAAAACGGAATAAAATGAGAATTTATTCGCCGGTGAATTTTAAATTGTTATCAATCTTCCTCGAACGCTTTTTCCACGAGAAAAACAAAAGACAAGAGTTAGTCCCGCGCATTTTCGTGCGAAACTCTCTCGATAAGAATAGCGTTTCGCGACAACCGGTTCGGTTGCCCCGCTGCATCTACGCACGGTGTATTTTTTCCGGTAACGAGCAAGGATTGCAAGAGGATGAAAGGAAGGGGGGAGGGGGGCCTGCGCGGGGCGAGGGTCGGGAAATTAATTTCGTTGTACCGTGGATGTTCGCAGCACGAGCCGTACGCAGCCCGGCTAACGAGCTTCCATGAGTTAAAAGTGAACGCGCTTCGCGTTGCGGATTAAGATATCGCGCGGATTACTGCGCGGCGTGGTGCGCGCGCGCTCGAATGAGAGAGCAAGAGAGAACGGCTGCGCATCAGGAGGAGGGAAAGGTCGACGAAGCGGGACGGATGAGAGAAAAAGAGAGAGAGAGAGAGAGAGAGAGAGAGAGAGAGTGGCAGAGGAGAGGAAATCTTAATGTACACCATCGGTGTATTAACATCCCTTAAGAGCGGTCGACTAATTGCGCAAAGCCGTATAATCCGCAGATTTCGCGCGTAACAAAGCCGCGCCGAGGTTTGGATTATATCAATTAGCGGCTCGTACGAATACGAGAAAGCAGAAGAGAAAGATGAGAAGAAAGAGAGAGAGAGACGGAGCGAAAAGACAGATACGGGCGGAGGGCGGACACGGAGAGAAGAAGGGAAACGGAGTTTGCGCTTGGTGGTGAGGCCGGGTAATGCCGGCGCTTGTACACCTGGTCGTAACGAGTGTTAAGTGTTACGGTCGGCTAAAAGGACGAGATGGGAGAATGAGGAAGGATACACGACAGGAAGCTAATTATAATAATCTGTCGGGGCTATAGGGCTCGATGAATGACGGCTCCGTGTTCCTTGTAGTTAAGAGAAAATCCGTGGCTGTTTCTTGCGCGCGCGCGCGCCAGGTAACACACTCGCCACACGTTCTAATCCCGCGTCGGCCGTGGCGCGCCGCGCGTATTTACCTGGCGTATATATTTGCAGTTATTCCACTAATACTTACTATGTAACGCACCTCCGGTCTTCGCTAATGCGCTATCGGGGAAACGAAATAAGACGGTGAGAGACGCCTCCAACACGCACGCGCGTCATTCCGCGCGGAATACGCGCGCGCAGTATGACAAGTCTTATACGATGTATTGAGAGAAACATACAGGATTGTGTGCATAGCGACTTTTGATATGTGAATTTACAGTTAGGAGCTTTTGTAAGTCGAGTTGTGCAAAACTGTTATTCCGCGCGATTGTATTTATACACACGGCACCGCACAAGTCGAGATGTAGACAAGTGCAACACACGTTACTTTACAACGCTGAACGTGTATCGTGTAACGTGCCGCGTTGTCTGATTTTGTTTCTTTTTGTTTTCGCAATTTTTATTTTTTATCCGATTGACCAATCGCGCGGTCCGAAGGAAGGATACTTTGGACCGTGGGTGAGCACGAACGCAATCTGCAGCAGGGGAGAGAGCGTGCTTTATATCTGCGAAGTACGCGAAGAGGAACCGCAATTATATGCGGAGGGACTCTCTCATTCGTCATCCGCGGTGGTGATCGCTTATCAGCGGTCGTTCGTTTCGGTAGCAATATGTCCTACGTGCGGGGCAAGGCCAGCGCGTCCGGCCGGTTACCCCAGAACTTCTCGGGGCCGCCTTGGTCGATCGGCTGCATTAACGTCAGACGATCACGCGCGTCGTCGCAAAGAGAAAAAGAGAAGAATAATAATCTCGACAACAAGAAGAGATGTCTGCGGGGATCGATGAAGAGTCGAGAGTGAAAGAGAAAGAAAGAGAGAGAAAAAGAAGGGAATCGCGCGAAGGGGCAGAACGGGGCGATCGGAACGGCTCGGATCGATGGAAGAGAGAGAGAGAGAAAAAGACAAAGAAAAGCGATCGTAACGGCAAGAACGTGTCTCCCTCGACCCGTTGTACGAATGAACCAATAATGAGTTAAATGCAATTAGGACCCGCCAATATGCCCTGTCGGTGGGTATGTACAGGCGTGAGAATGAAATATTGTAATTCATTTGGCGCCCCCGGGCTTGGGCAGGATGCATTACCCATTCCGCATTGCGCGATAGCGTCCAAAACGCCTCACAGGACTCGGGACGGCGCGGAGCTCACCACTCACGTATATCTTACGTTCCACCACGCGTTGCGTGTGTGTTGCGTGCTCCTCCCGTGTACTCACGTGTGCGCACGTAAGCGCGAACGGAGGTATGACCTCAGATGGATATCGGTTAATAGCTTTTTTCGGGCGAGGTTCCAGCAAGAAAGATAGAGAAAGAGAGAAGGAGAGAGAGAAGCTAAAGTGCGCGGGGGGGGGGGTAGGAAGAAGGGAGATAGGACAGAAAGGAGAGAAGCTGCAACTGGTTGCCGAACGGTTTCTAACTCCTTCTTCGTCCGTTTCTTCTCTCTCTCTCTCTCTCTCTCTCTCTCTCTCTCTCTTTCTCCATCTGTCTGTCATGACGACGATGTAACGCGCTCTGCTCCCGCGCGGCCCTCTCGCATGCAACTGCGATTCCGTAGCAGCAACGACTAATGACAAGAGAGAGAAAAAGAGAGAAAGAGAGAGAGAGAGAGGGACCAGGAACTGTTTAACATACAGTAATGGTCGATTCTACCTTTTTGTTCGTGTCGTCCTGTTACACGTGTGATACAGTGACGTAGGGCTGTTGCGCGTTTGTCCTCTGACGATAAGAGCGCAATGTAGAAGTGCGTGCGCCTTGTTGGCTGTACACGCGTGTATATATGCGTTCGACCGTATACGCACGCAACGACGACGCTCCCCGACGAAGGTTAGAATTAGCTCTCTTTTAAGTTAAAGCCCCGAGGGGGGCTTGCGCTTACCTCATGTGCACGCTCGTTCAACGCCGCACGACTTCGCGAAGAAAGAGACAGAGAAAGAGAGAGAGAGTAAAACATCTGTTGCCTGAGAATACCACAATTACGCCCGGCGCCACGTAAAAGCCTTACCGCGGATTTGAATATTCGTGCGAGAAACCCGTTGCGGTCGAAAGTTTGCCGTCTAAATTGCGTAGATGCGCACCAACGAAGGAGTGCGTGTGCTCCTTAATGCTCTCTATTGTCCGTGTCCGTTATGTGTTCAAACAGCTCCACTTGAGGAACACAAACTCGCGGACAAAAAAAAAACAAACAAACAAACAAAAATCAGTGTTGTGACAGCGGAAAGTGTGAGGAAACATTTGTTTCGAAATTGGCATGTTTTTACTTCTGTTGTCTCAAGGTCGAGCGATATTTGCATAGACGCCCTCGTGATGTCAGCAAATTGATTTGTCCCAGTCTTTACAACTTCAATTTCTCACGGGTCGGTTGCTCGCCATCGAAATTTCTTTGTGCGCCCTCGGGATTTTGTTCCCTTTAAAGGATCGAACAAAAGAACGATTCCTCGGTGCGTTTGTCACAGTCGGGCTCTTCTAGGCGAGTCCCCTACCTCTCTCTAGGTGGCACGGAGGTAAAGTAATTAGACGGTTCACCGGCCCGGGCTTCCAAAACGAGCTCTCTTCTCTCCGGTGCGTTTACTAATGAAAGGGAGTGACTAACGACAGATTATTAATATTGCTCGACGATCTCGATCTCCCGTCTAGCACGATATTAACCATCTCACGCACGAGAGGGCCGGTTTCCTACCTCGCAGCCTGTGATATCCGCAGCGCCCGGTACACGCGATGGCTAATTAGAAAGGTCAGAGGCAAAGGAAAGCTCCTTCGGATGAGGGTCATCGCCGAGAGAAACGTTACATCAAACAACGCTCGCTCATTAGCTGGACGTCCGTTGTATCGCCACTCCGATACAATCAATGATTGACTTTTTTTCCGTAGTTGGGAATGACTTCTTGGCTTCCGAAGATTAACTAAAGTCGGCTCGCTCTCTCTCTCTCTCTCTCTTTCTTTTTCTCTTTCTCTTTTGTTCTCTCGAGAAAACACGAAAAAATATTGAAAACAATAATTGAGTTACTTAACTCACAGTTTATTGACAATAACGGCGTTTGACGGGCGACGAGTGTCTCGGGCGCTAGTTACATTTATTAAAATCTTCATCACATGGCGATATTAAAGCGCGTGTTGAACGGTGATTAATGATGTCGAACGCTTCCACGAAAGTAGCAAGATAATTGGGGAACGATGACATTAAGGGACTTAGCGCTAAACCTCTCGTTATAATTACATACTTTCTCGTTCGCCTATAACAACAAGAGAAAAGAAGAATAGACACCTGAGTTGCCTGTCTCGCGGAATGAATTAGTCGGCTTCTCCCCGAGACGAGAACGATAAGGACGAGGCGGAGGACGAGGAGGAGGACTCACTCTCTTCGTAGAGCAGACTCGCATCGCGCGAGCATCGGCTCATTAATCTCCTGCAGTAATTGCGACCATATTCTGAAGGAGCGTGGTTAAGACTCTCTCTCTCTCTCTCTTCTCGGCTACCTCTTCTCCTCTCTCCTTCCCCTGCTGGCTTCTTCCTCCTCCTCTTCTTCTTCATCTTCTTCAGCGAAGAAGGGCGAGCGCAGCGGGAAGGAACCTCGATACCTGTCCATCAGCGCCGATCGATTGCCAATAATAGCGCGGTCCCGGGTCCCGATCGCCGATCTTTGGCGAGTTTTTAACGTTTCGGAATGCTCATCAATTTCCCGCGATTTCTTCGACATTGTCGCAACAACGGATGTTGTCCGCGCTTTCGCGCCCTGAACCGCGCCGCACGATGTGACACACGTTTCATCCGCTCTTCGGCACGCATCTTACAATGTTTTTATTTGGCTCGGCGCGGTCGCAGCTGTATCGGCATCGCGTATCGCCCGGCATTTCTTAATTATGCGATCTCCCTACCACGACTTTTAGGCGACGGTAAATTAATTATGAGCTTGCATATTATTTGAATAGCTGGGTCTTTTCTGGCTGGTCGCTGCCGCCAAACGCCTCTTCCGCTCGCATTTCTTTTTCCCGCACTCTCTCCCTCTATCTTTCGTTATTTCTTGTTTCCTAACCCCTTTGCTCCGATCGTCTGCTTGCGTGGATGCCGCGGTCATCATTAATTATCGGCCGATGTAATGACCCGGACGACCGAACCCATGAGCGGCCGCTATAGCGACTCGATTCGGCGCTCTCTCGGAGAGGTGTTTCCTTTTAACGATCGTGGTTGTGCTTTAGGGACCTGCCTTGCGAAACCCATGCTCGATAATTTCGTTGGACGTATTAAGGGATACGGGGAACACGCGCATAAACGTAAGTACAAGTTATACGAGGTAATTCCTGGCTCAAACACACACACGCGCGCGCGCACGCAGATTTTTTGAAATCATAAAGGACTAACTAAGCATGCTATGCATACTTTACTTCGCGGATCTCAAGAATTTTTAGCGCAAAGTCGCAACAATCGCTAAATGGCGTTTATTATATTATTATATATATCGCGAGGAAAATACATCACGAGTTGATCGACGAGTTTTTGCGTCGAAAGAAATGAATCACCATGCCGTGACCAGACCGTCATTTTTTCTTTTTGGCGGTTTAAAAAGTAGTACGCCCGTGCCAGCCTTGAACGCGTATGATCGTTCAAAGTTTACGTGATCATTAAGAAGATCCGCGTAATTGACGTGACGTCGCTGTTAAGTTATCGGACCTCCGTCCTTTATTCCAGCGATTTCGGAACGCGGAACGCGGACGCGATTCTCGACGAATTATAAAGTAACGCCGCGCCGCCGCCGGGGTAACGGAATCGCGGCCGTGCACTCTGAGGTCCCGTAGAGATTGGTCCCGCTACCGATTCACGAGAGATCACGATCGAGGTAGTTACACGCTGTGGTGGCGGGGCGCTACACAGCAGACCGATCCGACAGCACACCCTCCCTGTCGAGTTGCCCCAAGGCTTCGTAACGAGAGTGAGTAGAGGCCAACATCGCGGCGATGGCGGCGATGACGATGGCGGCAGCGGCGGCGGCGGCGGCGGCGGCGGCGGCAGCTGCGGCAGCGACGGCGGCAGCGGCGGCAGCGGCGTGAGGCGTTCCGCACACAACTCAGAGGTTGTTGACATAAACGGTCCCGGACGTACAACGTTTTAATACAAAGTTCTTTATGATCCATGGGCTCCCCAGTTCCCGGAGCCCGACGCGACGGCGGCGGCGGCGGCGCGCGTGCGCTCGGGCCCTCGCGAAAGTACCGACCGAGGTCCCGGATGGATGGACGAGAAGCGGACAGGGCGGTTTGGTGCGCGGTGGGGCCCGCTTTCAAGATTAGGCCCCGTGGTGCGTATACGCGTTCGCATAAATCCCGGCCCTCCCATAAATTGCGATACAGTAGCATTAAAGTGAAAATAATGTATGAAATTTTTTTGCCTTTTGATCATTTTGTCGGCCGAAGGCGCGCGGCTTCCGCTCTCTCGCTCCCGCGCCCTCGAGCGCTTCTTCCCCCCCCCGCCCCGTCTCTCCCTCCCTCTCCCGTTCCTCCCGCTATCTACCGTCGTTATGCCTTTCGATCAGACTCGTGCTCATCCGCCGGTGTCCAAATACACGGGGAAATCAAACGAAGTAAATAAATATATGTACACTATGACCTGTACAATTTTTTGCTATTATATTCCCGATTTAATTTCATCAATAATTTGATTTTAATTTTTATGTCCCTCATCAAAATCTTATTTTTTCTGACCGATGCAATTTAAAACATCGAACATTAAAATAATGACGCGTGTAATATTACGCGACAGTCTTTTCGATGTTTTATTTTATTTTTTTTTATTTGTTTTTTTTGCTTCCAAAAAAAAAATACGAATCCAGCAAGTTCGGCACGAATGTTGCAGTTACGCGTAACACGCGCCATCATCAGAGAGACGTAATCTGGCGATACGTCGTTGAAGAATACCCTAATCTCGCATCGGACCCGCTGGGCGCAATGTTCGCGGCTGCCGCACGTCCAAGGCGCCTCATACTCCCCTTTCGCAAGTCTCCTCTCTCCGAGCTCGTGTTCATGAATTGCATGGTCTCGCTAGGGGGACGCTGCCTAGTAGCTACTACTTATTTAACCCTAATTTCTGTCCCGGGGCACCCGCTGGGTTACCATATCGCGTCGACGTGCGTGCTCTGCGATTACGCGGACGAAGGTCAAACGGGAGCGCACACGATAATAAGAATTCCGAAGCCTTTAATCCGATACGCTGCCGTGATTTATTCTTTAACATTGTTATAACGCTAATATTAAATGTGTTTACCGCATCGCATCATCCTAGCCTCGATTCTGCCGCTTTCGGAAGTTTCGTTGGTCGATTACGTGCAGTTTCCAGCCGTGTGTGTATGTGTTGGGAATTGCGCGAGAGCAGATCATCATTTCGCGTATAACCACGCAAACGCATCGCGGATGTCATTATTATCAGCATTATCGCAACCGTTACCACAGACGTTTGAGTCTGTAACTGTACCCGCGGAAAGATAACGAAGTGCCTGACTTCCTGGATATCTTTATTACGGCACCGCGCGGAATAAAAGACAAAAATAACGCCATAAAGAAATCCATCTCCCGTGTACGCGCTGAACTTGCTACGTTAAAGCCGGGAAAAAAAAAAAAAAAATACGACACGTGAGAGACGTTTCCTCAGAAACCCCGGCTATCACGTTGTTCGCTCCGCACGGTGAGCATATAAACACGCAGCCTCTCGACAATCATCCAAAGCGGAATTCGCGAATTCGCGTGTCATATTTTTCACTTTCGTTATTTTTTTTTTTTTATAGATGTATAATAATGAGAATGTCCGTTGCGGCAATTATATCGACGATAAATGTTTTATTATTATTGTTCAAGAAAATTAGCTCTTGTGGCGGCAAATGGCTTTTAATTTTATTGCAACTATTTGCGACTTTTTTATATATACTGACTCTTATTTGTTTACTTAAGAAGCTTTATTTTTTACACGTTCTATGAACAGTTGCTAGAATTTTCTATCTTATGTCGAGTGTTTGCGTTGTGCGAATTTTCGGGCAGTTTCTTGTGACCTTTTAATTTTTAACTTTTATATTTGAAATTTTGCAAATTTGTTTCTGAGAATAATTCTACACAGAAATCGAAAGGTTTTAAAATAAATTGTTTGCAAACCAACATTTGTGCAATGTTCAAGACTCGTATTGATCTTGTTTTTATCTTTTTGGATTTTCAAACTCTGAATCCTGAAAATCCGGACATTTGTTTGATGCGATTTTTTTTATCAGTTAAAACGCAAAAAATCTGTAAAAATCTATGAGGCTTTGTTCAACATTCTAAATTAAGAAAATAACAACAGTTTTGAATTGTTTTTATTTTTTCTTTTCTTTCAAAAATGTACTCTAAAAAAGATATCTCATATTCAAAAGTTCTTGGGACAACAAGTTCAGTTTATTACAGGATTAGACTTGAAAATAATATACTTAATTTGTGCCATTGTGAGATATATTGTTCATAATTTTATACATCACGTAACTCTTGTTGTTGCAACACTTAAAATTTATTCATGATTTTTCAATCTTATCGCGCGAATGGAATTCTCGGCATTAAGGATTTCAACTAAGCGTCTCTCGTGTCTTCGTCAATTTTTATAGATTCCGTATACACCTTCTCGCGTTTATTATATTTACATTATGTCGATGTGAGTTACCCAAGAACGTATGTGCGACCGGATTAACAGTCCCGCGAGGCAGCCTCAAGTACTCTTCGTCTTGTATAGTCTCCCATAACATTTATCTTGCAACGTCGTTTCGGAATTATGCAAAATACATCGAAATCTGAGCGTACTCGGCGAGTACACGCGCGCGCGCGTTCCGGTCCGCGCACCACCCCGGCGCGGTGAGCATGCAAGTAAAACGCGATCGTAACTCATTGTAAGTTCACGCCGGCCGTGCCCCGCGCTTAACTCACGCGCATGTCACTAACTCGCTGATGTACAACGACTACGTGTCGGCTTTGCTTAGGACGCGATTACGCGCTAATGCGTTTCTCGGCATTGCGTGTGTACCCTACGCTGGGCGCGCTGCGGCCCGCGGCGACGAGCAATAATTGACACGTCAAAATTAACGAGAGAAAATCGCAAAATCTTTGTGCCCATGATAGACTTTATGCGTACATACATTTTTTATATCTGTAATGAAGTTACCTTGAAGAGAAAATCTGAACAATCTTTGTTTGAAAGCTCCTTTTGCAAAGCTGCTTTGAAAAAAAAAATGTTACTACAAATGGTACAATGTTTTTCTACATATTTATAGAAACTTGGGTTGAAGTAAATATTTTATCGCGCGCAACAATCTCGCGGTCGAATATATAAAGTTTCTTTTGATCTGACAAGATATCAAAGTAATCGATATTATCGTAATCTGTCGTGACGCCGCGAAGATTAAGAACAACACGCGCATAACTGCGTGCGAGCAAAATTCGCGATCATAAATCGCGAGATCATTCGCGCGGTACACGATTCCTATAACAATAAACCGACCGCTTATAAATTATGCGCAACTATTTTTAAGAGAATCTCGCGCACGAGAGAGAGAGAGAGAGAGAGAGAAAGAGAAAACCTTCTTTCTCGAGGAGAAGAAGAGGAGCAACTGGCGACGCGAGCTCACGAATCGCCGTAGTTCGCTGTCGGATCGTTAGGATACTGCTCGCGTACGGCTGCATAATTAATAGAAAAGTACAAGCGACAGCAGAGAGAGAGAGAGAGAGAGAGAGAGAGAGCGAGCGGCGGTGGCGGCGACGGCGGTGCGATCCGCGGACAAAAGTACCCGAACGAGATGACGGTGGCAGATAATTGTGGCAGGGTACACGGTCGCCTAAGTCGCTCGGAAATTCGAAGGGAGAAGAAAGAGCGAGAGGGAATAGAGGACGGAGGCGAGGGCGGGGGTGGGATGGGGAGAGAGGGACGCGCGCACACGCGCGGCCGAGAAGGGAAAGAGGAATTGGAGAAGTCACAAGTTCGCAACGCGGAGACGGGACGACTCGCGTATGTTCCATACTGTCCGCGGCTGTATACGGCCGCAAGTGCGTGACAAATAAATGCCTGCCCGCAGCGAAGCGAACGGGAATTTGCATTCGTACGCATAATGCGACCGAGTCGTTTCCTCTCCGTTCCTCTCCCGAGGAACTTTTATTCCTCTCTTCCTCCTTTTTCGCCGCATCTCGGTCGTGATCTTTTATTTCTCTGAAAGGAGATTGTCGAAAGTTCAAGGATTGAAGCGCGTTTTTGTCATACGGCAGAAGAGAAAAACCCATTGTTGATGAATGTTTAAAAAAAAAAAAAATAGATACATTAGATTACGCGCTACAATGGAAGATGGGTGGGAGAAAAGCTAAACGACGAGTCACGATGAACGAACGTTGACGCATCGACGCATTTCAGTTGAAGTATTTATACAGCGTCTTCAATGTAATATAAAGATGTCCGTATCGATTGACGAAGCGGGCCTGCGTCCCGGCGGGCAAACTTGTAATCAAGATCGAATGCTCGAGGAAGGATGACAGTGGAAAAAGGAACGAGCGCATTAATGCATCCGAGAAGTTAATTGAACCTAGCTCCCGCATCAAAATCGCAAACGTGTCGCTGACATATCTCGCATAAATAATGGATCACCCCCCCGGACGCGCGTTAATCTGTAACCGAGTGTTACTAAATAAGTACAACATTATTCCGGCAGTCTCTCTCTCTCTCTCTCTCTCTCTCTCTCTCTCTCTTTCTATCTTTCTCTCCCGCGTGCGCGATAAGTATTTTCCCGGGCGGTTATAATTCGCCGTACATAATCGGAATAACGCGCTGCAATAACTTACGTACTGCGAGTAATTATTATTGCCGGGCCGCAATTAGTTACTTCTCCGGGGGTGATACTCCGCAACATTTTATTGCTGATTTATCGTCGCTCGCGTGTTAAGGAAACGTATCGCGCGGCGGTGCTCCGCGCGCGCGCGCGCTCGTTTCGAATGATCGAAAGCCAGTTCCTTATTAAATAGGATTATTTTTATGAAGTCACACAACCGCGCGCGAAGTCACATCTCACGCGATCACGTTACGGAGGATGTGTCTCGTGTCAGTCATTATGATTATCGGAATCGCGCGACATTACGGCGGGAGTTGCATTATACGGGCGCGCCTATAATTAACGCTCTTATAATCTTACAAATAAATTTACGTGCGAGGGAAAGCTACTCTATGTGACTAAGATAACGGACTCTTGAAAGAAGTCTCTCAAAGAGGTGTCAAAATTACGATATGTAAATCTATAAAATTTTATTTAAGAAGATACCTCAACGAGACTTGTAATCCGACGTTTCGGAGCATCTAAATTTCTTTGCGTTTACTGCAGTAAAAAGTGCTTTTACAAAAGTAAATAAAAAATTATGTAGTGCTCCTGAGGACGAATATACAGTGTTCTCTTGAAGGCTCTTCTTTTCATACACAACGATAGTGCGCATCACTGTCATCACGAGCATCGAATTTCCTCGTCAACTAGACATTCTAACCATAATCTGTCTCGTAATATTCTTTTATGTCGTACGTTTCTAGATAGCGGGATAGTCGCAGTATACAGAGCTCAGAAACAATTTTACAATATGAAAATATGATTAAGTTATAGCGCAGGAAACTGTAAGTAAAAAAAAATTTATGCTCAGTTTCGACACTCTAAGAGGATTATCTCTTGAGAGATCTTAGCATATAATTTATTTGATTCTGAAAACACTTTTCATTTGGTGCAGTAAATACGAAGAAATTTCAATCCTTTCGAGAGATCGTCGACTCCACAAGCGTCAAACGTCGGTATCTCCGATATCCTCTTAACAGTAAAAATAACAAAATTACATATTTAGAAAGA